>CM039308.1:79722484-79886570 GCA_022316695.1 Camellia oleifera
GCGGATCCGAATTGAAACTTATAAGAGGAGAATGGAGAGTTATGGAGAGATGAAAATATGGAAGACAGCATATCCCCTTGAATGGTGCTTTGTTTTAAAATGAATAATCTATAATAATGAGGCATATCATTATATATAAAAAATTGTCTATAAATCTTTTGTTTACATAAAAATTATGTATGAATCTTTTGTTTATATAGCATTACAGTCTATAATATTATGAAAATCCTTGACCAAACTGTTCAAAGCCATTATTATCACTCAACTAAATAGGAAATTGTTGCAATTATATTAAATGTGATCCACCTTTTGTGTTAGAGGATCTCCAATGCTTCATTAATTTTTATATTAAATTTGATTAAAATTTTAATTTGATATAATGCATTCCAATTGTTTCATCAAATCTACCCCGCCATCTGGTCTAGAGTAAATTTTCATCAAATCTTTCTCAAGTTGTCCATCCGATTGTTCGCCTGGTCATCCATCTAGTCGTCTACCAATGGTCACCTACGAGATTCGATAAAAGGTTAAACGCTCCTTTGATTTGATGAAATTTTTTGTTTTCCTCTCATTTGATACAGGCTTGAGGCCACAGTTGGTGCCCAAAAAATAACGTGTTTTATCAAATTTAAATTTGATGAAAAACTAGTACTAGGGTTGGAAATGGTCTTAGAGGTAGAATTGATCATCTCTGTTTTTTTTTTTTTTTTCAAAATTGATTTTTTTTTTCATTTTTAATATTTTAAGTAAACTTTTAATTTTTTAGATATGTGTAATCTAGATACACTTATAAATAGGGATATAATAGGTTTGGTGGAGTTGATATTTAAATAAAATTTTAACGGAACTGATAATTTCGGTTTTATTATTTTGAGTACCGATACATGACACTTTTCCCATCAAACCGCACTAAATTGCACCAATTGAAACGGTACAGTTTGGTACTGTTTAATTGGTTTATGATCTTTTAAATTTAAACCATTTTTTAGTGTAGTCACTTATTTATGTAAAAATATTAAAGTTGTCATTTGTCAACTATTTCAAATATATCATATCTATCCATTTAATAAATTTTTTAAAATTTGAAGATTAACAAAAATACAAACAAAAAAATAATAAAAATACTAAGATTTCAAAAACAGTGAGTTAAGAGTTAAGATTATATATAACAAGGGTATACTAACTTAGGTTATATAGATGATAGGGTTAATTAATTGAGACTAATAATTTATTATACTTATTAATATCATTATATTATTAAATATATATATATATATATACACTATAAATACAATATATGTTGAAATGATTTGGGTTAGTTCAGAACATAAGGTGTTTAAATTGATACCAAACCAAAAGTCCAAAACATTCAAATTAAAGAACCGTACAAACCAATTCCTGTTAGAAAAAATACATACTAAATGATTCAGTTCAATCGGTTTAGTCGATTTTTTTAATTTTTCTTACATCCCTACTTAAAAAGTATAATATTTGTGAAAAAAAAATATTAAAAAATTTACCAAATACAAAAAAAAAAAAACAACGATTTAGTACATTTCATATTTTGTTGTATTCAATTAATTTTTTAAAGATTTATGTGCTAATTTTGTACTTTTTAAATATATCAAGATTAATTGAATTAAAAATTACAAAAAATGATTAAAATATTTTAAAAATTACTAATATTACAAAAATACAAATTTAAAAATTAAAAAACTATTTTTAAAAATTTCAAACCAAACAGAAAGAAACAACTCATAAAACTTTATGTTAGTGAATTTTTTCTCAGACTATATCAAATAAGATCATGGACTAGGATTTTTGGCTAAATCTATACTGTATACAGTTGCAAAATATTGTGTAGTCTTTGAGTTGCAAATTATTGATCCAATTTTTTATTTTTTTATATTTAAATATAAAAAATACATTTGTAACTATATATATTTTTTTAATTTTATTGATATTTTTCTTACCATTTCATTAAATATTCTAATAGGATAAGTTTTCAATTTTTAAATTTAAAAAAAATTAATTATAAAATATACTTTTATAATTACCCTATTGATTCTTTTTATATTTTATTGATATTTTTCTAACAATTTCATTAAATACTCTAATAATCGATATGTTACGTTTTTAATTTTTTTTGGTTATAAATTGAAAAATGCTTCGTCCACTCAAAAAGAACGCCCCGACTCAGCCGAATGTGCTGGTGCCAGTTTGCTCGAATCCCAACCCAAGCTCCTTTCTTTTCTCTCAAGTAGACAAAGCGCGCTCTCTCTCACACACGCGCGCGCGCGCGCACGAACAACACTCTGTTCGTGGGGAAATCGTTTCGAGAATTCTTAAGACTGCCGCAAACTAATAATGACTGTTTTATGTAATACAAATGAGAAAAAATAAAAAATAACGTAAGAAATTTTTTATAAGTAGGTCTATATAGATCAAATAATTATACATTATATATTATTAAATAAAGTATAAGTAGTATCGATTAGACCTATTAAATTATAATCTATATAAAAACATGACCGAGTCATGAAAACATCTCTAATAGCACATACTTTTTGTTATACTATGTACACTAAAAGAGTAAGTACTAAACAATATGTGTGGAGACCACTTTAAACCCACTTGTAATTTCATTTATATATGATGGGCTAATATGAAATTGGGCCTTTACAAATATATGGTCAAGGTTCCCATTCCAACCCGCCTTAGGATCTTTGTTCCCAAATAATCATGTTCCCAAATAACGTTGTCCCCATTACCACTCACAGTCATTGGATCATATGAGAATTTTAAAATTTGAGAATCTCAAAACATATCTAATGATTGTGAGTGATTTGGGACAGAAGGACAGACGGTCCTTGCTGCTCCAACCCTAACCTCCATCTCATATTTTCTAATCAATGTGTGAAAAAAACAATAATAAAGTTTTAGAGTAGAAGATATAATCACCAAGAAGATTACCGCTTAGATTAATTCTATCAATAGCGTCTGACGCATAACTATTATTACTTTCTTCTATTAATTTAACTTCAGATTTTTGAGGATTAGATTTCTTTTAAAATCCCACCAGTGATATCAAAACCTCTCGTCAGCTCATTGAAGAAAATATAAGATTTGTTTTTGTTCCCAATGTATTCTATTTTCGCCGTTTGTGATATCGAGATAATGGTGTCCATCCCAAGAACATGTTTTACGCGATGTTGAATGAATGCCATATAAAGACTATAGCTTCATGTATATTGCTCTTTTATTTTATTATTATTTATTATTAAAATCATGATGGCAATATGAGAACTGGACAAGTTGTTTGAATATAATAAAAACATTATTAGATATTATTAGCAGCAACAGTACAAATTAACAAATTATTCAAAAGTAATTATAAATAATTAATTGTAACAAACTAATGAGGGCAATGTTATGGATCAAATGTGATAATGACTAAAAGAGCACTAGCAGCCATCATAAAGAAACCAAAAATAAAAATAAAATAAAATTCAAAAGGCACCAAAATAATCCAGTATGTATTTATTGCCAAAAAAAAAAAAAAAAAAAAATCAAACACATACCAAATGCAACACCAACCGCTGTTTGCATGGTTCCCACAAAGCAGACAATAGTAATCATACTTATACATGTACTTCAGACATTAGCATGAAGAATCCCATCCCACAATGATGGTTTTAACCAATTCCAATTCACAAATCATTCGGAAATTCATATATAGATTTTATTTCTTATTAAGTCCATATTTGGCCTTTTTGAAACTAAATATAAGACCTTTCTCTCTATCCTATTTTTTTTCGGAATATTTACCAGTAAATCCTACTTTACAAACTGTTATACCAAATAGTCCCACTTTTATTCTATTATACCAAATAGTCCTATTGGTGGGTTGATTTGGTCCTTTTTATTTTTTTTTTTCAGTTTTGTTTCACTCTGAGACGATAGTGCCCTTCCATTGATTTACAAACTGTCATTTTTGGTTCACTGATTTGGTCCCACTTTCATTCCGGTGTGGCACACCCTCAGAGATTCGCGTGTGTGTGTGTGTCTGAGTGTGTGTTGAAGGCCACTTTCATTCCGGTGTGGCACACCCTCATTCCAGATTTCACCGGTGAGACTCTGCAAATTCCGGTGTGGCACAACCCGGTGAGACGTTGCAAATTCCAGATTTTAATCTCCAGATCGATGTTCCGGAGGAAACCCAGAACCCCCAAAACCCAGCCGATGAACACCTTCTCTTCCGATTTCACCAACTGGGTCACCCAAATCAACACTGTCCCCGAAGAGGGCAATATCACACCTGAAGTAAACGAAAGCATGCCTTCTTCGTTGCTACCTCGCGAAGTCGGTGATGTCTTCTTCTTGCTATTATTATCCTCTGCAGACCCGAATTGAGAATTACCTGAAAATATATTTTCATTGGGACTACATGAACTCCTCTTACTCTCCCCGAAATTCAATATCTCACCCGATTCAGGCTTACACGAATTCAAATTCCTGTTCCTGATACTACTTCCATCGCGATCGAATTCAGTGAAATTCAATTCTCTGGCGAAGAAGCTCTGGGAATGGGTTTGTTGTTGCTGGGTTTGTTGGCAAGAGATTGAATTGGGGTTTTCGAATGCGATTTGCTTCGAAGATTGGTGATTGTTCGGAGAGATTGAAACAGGGGTAGTAGTGTTAACGGTCTCTCTGATTTCGATTGAAGAAGGATCGGTTATATAGAGCGTGGATGGATCGTTTTCGTCGGGATTTATCTGCATCGACCACGAACCCAGTTCAATACTGTTGAAATTGAATAAAATTCTAACCTTAGTCATGAGATCTGAATTCTGAAATATCAATTCTGTAGAACCCAATTCTACAACTCCAGTGACTGAGGGTATGCAAACCATGGTCCGTAAACCAAATACTTGTCCCTGTCGAGCAAAAGTTCTTCGAAGAAGAAGCAAGACAAGGAGTCTGAGACGCAGGTGTTTTGGGCTCCGACGCCGCTCACGGTGAAATCGTGGGCGGATGTTGACGATGAGGATGATGACGATTACTACGCCACCACCGCTCCGTGTGTGCGTGTATCGGTGTGCTGTGTGTGTATCAGAACTGTGTGTGTATATCAGAACTGTGTGTGTGTGCGTATATCGGTGTGTTATGTGATGGGTGTCTTAGAGAGAGAAGACAAAGTTGTGTGTGTGCGTTGTGTGTGTTGTGTGTATGGTCTGTATGGGTGTGTGTTCTGAATGTGCGTGTGTGTCTGCCTGTGTGAACCCCCAAACACATCAACCAGCCCAAAAACAAAAACTCCTTATAGCGCTTTGCCATTGTGTGACACCCTCACAATGTATCACATGCAACACATCTAAATGGTTAAATAAGGGTAATTACGTCCCTTACAATTGAATGGGACTAAATGGTTTAGTAGAATAAAAATGGGACCAACTGGTTCATAAGTTCTAATTTTGGGATTTATTGATAAATCTCCCTTTTTTTTCCCTCTTTTTTCTCCCTCCTGTTTTCTACCTTTTCATCTCTATATTCTCTCTTCTCCCTAGTCAACAATAGACCTTTTATCTCTCAAACTCCATAGCTTTAACACTTCTCTCTTCTCACACGAAAAGCAAGTGTCTGCATTACGATTTCAAATCGATATAATATTATCCAATCATAAATGGTGGATGAATTGTAATTTCTATTAATCAATCTTTGTCAAGTGCATCAAAGGATTATAATAATATATCACAACTCATAAGAATACTTGAGAATTCTAGCTTATAGAATATTAGTTGCCAAATCTCTCTATCAGAGCCAAAAATCAGATTATTCCAAAGAAGATACCTACGCTTTTAACCCCCTTTTAATTTAGATTTTTCCAGCTCACTTACTTGGCAAAACAGCTTATTACTAAGTTTTCATGCTGACTGTATTGCCAGCTTTTCACTGGAATTTATTGCAAAGTTCATAACCCTTCCAACGATAATATAATATGAAGGCTACCAAATCTAATATTTAGGTCATTGCTCATGCAATAAGCAATCTAAAACAAGACAAGCAGATCCACAAGCATATCATTAAGGAAATCAATGAAAATATGCTATGTAATACAATGTTTATATTTATAATTAAACATTATTTTCACTTTGACAAGAAAGATAATAAGAATGAGCAAATAGAATTTCAGGATAAGCGAATTACTGGATATTGAGAAGAGGAGTTGGTTGGAGTTCCAAAAAAAATGGAATACTATTAGTCATGGTCAACTGAAATCAAGAAGAATTTTGAACCAACCTCCGCCAAGGGAAACACTGTTTCGCCACCTTTTACCACATCACTACAATATATTAGCACAGTTTCTATGCGATGTCCACCCCTTGCAATATTAACCTTGTCAGGAAAATTATCGTAGTATACTCAAAACAAAAAGGCAAAAATTGTATCACAGAAAATAACAAATATTATGCATATGGCAAGTCACCAATTTAAGCATCAGTTTATGACGAATTAGACTGTTGAATTTTACAAAATTATCCACGGTTGATGATTTACAAAGAAAATTCTGCTTGAATCAAATATTTATTATCAGCATATAGTTTACCTTTAGGTAAGAAGGTCCACATTGCAATCTTCTCCTCTATACCATAAACAATAGGATCCTACATTCAAATAACATTAAAAAAAAATTGAAAAAAGTGAGAGAGAGAGAGAGAGAGAGAGAGAGAGAGAGAGAGATGCCTCCAAAAAATATATTTAGTTTTCGATTTAACAAACCTAATGCTTTTAAAGAGTTGAACTAAACTTTCAACATCAACTTTCTTAATTTAGACCTCATAGCAACTCGAATATGTGTCAAAGCTAAATTTGGCATACCACCAATTGAACAAAAAAAAAAAAAAAACACAAAACAAAAACGCCACAATGGTGTGCCAAATTTTGGCATTGTACCACCTAGTATAACACAAGACCCAAAAGACAATTCTATAGTATATGATTATATATACTGTAAAACACAAAGTTTGATGAAGGACCAACCTCAATATGAACTAACCAATTGTTAATTCCCGCTCCAAATCCCTTATCAAGATGGTATGCCCGTGGACTCCCATCCAAACAAACTGTGCACAATATCAGAATTGAAGAAGAACATTACGATGAATATTATTAAAAAAGGAAAGAAAGAAAGAAAATAAAATAAGTCAATTTAATTATTTTATTGCAAAACAAAAAAATTCTCCTGCTCCTTTTGCAACAGCATTCTCAGCATAAGTTATTCCAACATTGAATCCTTCTATTTTCAGCAAGATCACTGCACAAACTAGTATTTGTAACCATTGGCTTAATCTCCCACTGTTCATTCTGCACATTGCTAACGGGGTCATCATCAGCATACCAAAATTACATTAAAAAATATAAAATTTAGAAAAGAACAAAAAGAAAAATAGAGCATACCATCTAGAATCATCATTAATAAATAAAAAATATATTAAAAAAAAAAAACCAGAGCATACCATCTAGAATCATCATTAATGATAAAAATAAAAATAAATAAATAATAATAAAAAAAAACCCAGATACATGGGTTATAATAGGCAAATCTACCCATGTTCTTTTGTGTATATATAAACACTAGAGAATCCATTTTTTTATTCCATTTTATCCATTGGGAAATATGTAATAATCAACTAGAAGTTCAATAATAGGATAAAGTACACTGACCTCCCTCTTAAGTTCAGAGAAAACACAACAAACGTCACAATTTTAATATAATTACATCAATCTCTCCTTTTAATATAAAGCTAAAAGAATAGAAATTAATGCAAATGATGTGGATACATGAAAATAAATAAGATAAAATATACATTTCAGTATAAAAATATAACAACCTTTTAAGAAAACCAAATCTAATTATGCTTAACTAGTGGGGTTTACTAAAAATCAATTAAATCCCTATATGCAACATTTTCCTTATGTATGTTATGGAGAAAACTTTACCTTTTCAATTACGAGGAAGAAATGTGAATACAACAAAGGAATCTACCAAACCACCTTGGATATTGGAAAAAACAAAACAAAACAAAACATGTGATTTTCACAACATTTTTACCAATGCATATCTATATTATAGCTGTCCAGTACCATTATCACATATCTACAGATAAGATAGATATACACACAAACATATGATACAAATCTATATAATAAAGGAGAAGAGTTTTTTAAAATGTCTAATTTGTCTTAGAGATATATTTTGATCCAATGGTTTAAATTGCCTCATCTAAATTTCAATGGTTATGATGTCTTCATTTCCCGCCCAAATGCTCTTTGAGCATCAACGGTTGAGATCAATTACCATCAAGATCTAATAGTCCAAAATGTAAATTAAAGGAAATCTCTCTCCTCTCTGTCACAGGTACTCATCTTCTCTCTCTTTGATTTCAATTTTTGAACTCTCTCTCTCTCTCTCTCTCTCTCATGTGACGACCACAGACCATCACGATGCCGACGGCCACCAACCACTTCTCCTCTTTGTGTCATCCTCTCTCGACGACACCACCGACTGCCTCCTCTCCTCTCACCCTCCTTTTTCAGCTCTCTCATCTTGCAAGGTAAACTAAAACTTCCAACTTTTGTGGGTTTGGTTGTTTCTGGTTTCTGACATGTGGGTGTTTGGTTGGGTTGATCTTGAAATGAGAAACGAGTTTTCATTTTTGAAATAGGTTTTGTTTCTTAAATGCATTTAAATAATTTTTTTGAAAGTTTTGGGTCTGAAATGGGTTTCATTTGTATTAAGGCTAGGAGGATCTAGTGAATATTAAATCGGAGATGGAGACATTGTTCTCTGCTGTATTGGACAACGAATCGAGCAGTGATATAGACCTGAAACTTGAAAAGGGTTTCACTTGATAGTCTAATGTATAAATGGGTTTCACTTGATTTTGTATAGTCCAGTGTATATATACATGTATGTATAGGCCAGTGTATAAATGGGTTTCACTTGATTTTGTTCATATTAAAAGGGTTCCTTTCATTCTGCAATAAAATAAATTCAACGAGTCACTTGTATTAAAAGGGTTCTTTTCATCCTGTTTTGATTTTGTTCATATAAAAATAGTTCTTTTCATTTAGTAGACTGCAGTAAAATAAATTGAAAAACAAGATGGAATTGTATTTTAAATTGTTGGATCCTTTCATTCTGTTTGGGGTTTTTACTAAACTATAGGTCTTTTATTATTTAAATTGAGAAACCTAAGATGCAAAAGGCTTATAATTTTTCGCAACCAGAAGGAACATAAATTCAAAAGGCTTATAATTTTTAGCAACCAGAAGGAACATAAATTCAACGAGTCACCTGCATTTTATCAAGTGGTTTGGTCATCATTATCGTCTGATCCTCTATCTTTGCGGTTTTTTAAGTCAATGGTCATAATTTCAGCATTTTCAAATGTCTTTTAAGGACACATAACTGAATTGAGGACTAAGAACTAAACTAAATTGAACTTAGCAAAATACAATGTGAGCTTTCTAAGCTGTCTAATGATCAATCACTATTTTTTAATTGTTGAATCATAGTTTGAAGAACACAAAAACAAAACTGAAGCAACAAAAACAGAGCTACAAATTAATGTTGCAATGATGGAGATTGGCCCACTGATTCACCTAAAATGCCGTTCTAATTTTGATAAATTCCACAATTTTGCAGGTACGGTGTTAATAATCATAGGTATTTTAAATGTCGTTCTAGCGTATGCCCGTACCTAAAGGTTTAATTACATATATATTAAAGTAAGGCTAGCACTGATTTGGACTCATTGATTGGTGCTAGCCTTGCTATTAATATAACAAAGGGATTATTAATATATATGATTTGGACCAAATTATGGTACCCTTCTCCCTTAATATATACCATAACCAAATTATTAATCATATTTCATCATTAAAAATACCAAATTATGGTATTCTTAAAAATACCATAATCGATGCTAGCCTTGCTATTAATATAACAAAGGGATGCTATGCTTGAAGAATCATATATATTAATAAAAATGCTTAAAGTAGAACGACATCGCGGCAACAAATCGGTGAGGTTCTCCAAAATCTTGACTATATTTGTTCATTCCTCATGAGGTTCTCCAAAAAATTTTAGCGCTTCACATACCATCCCTTTGTTTTATCAATGAAACTGATTTTTTTTTTTTTTTGGTAAGGTTTTCTTTGTGTGTATATATATTGATTACAGATTTTTTTTTTTGTTTTTTTTGTTTGAAGCCACAGAGATCATCAATTGAAGAGTTGGTTGCACTTTTATGGGTAACGTTTTCTTTGTGTGTATATATATTGATTACAAATTTTTACAGATTTTTTTTTTCTGTTACAGATAATATATACACACATATATGAAGAGTTGGTTGGGTTTCACGAAACCCATTTACTTTGATTTTGGTAACAACCATTCAAAAAAATAACATAACACAGACCTAGAAGAATAATATTGATAGTTGCATGATTCCCATTATCCAAAAGCAAGTTAAAGAATTATTGGGATGATTCCCATTTCTCCACAAAATCAAACCGAAAACAAAAATATGAGAGAAGATACCATCAACTGGATTTGTTGTGTGTACATTCCATTGAAACATTTTATCAAACACTTAATAAGTAAGGAATATTTTTTCGCGATTTTTCTATGTGGGTTTTCTAAGTTTAAGCTTAAGTTACAATGATGTTGTGTATATTTTTTCAAGCCAAGTAAATGACTAAATAACCTTTCCTACAGAGAGTTTGATTAACCATGCTTGAATGCACTTAGTGCTGGTAATGTGAATGTCCTAATTGATCAAAGTTATCTTATAGTTTATTCTACATCCCCCCCCCAACACACACATGCACACACACACAAAAATAGTGAGTGAATCCATCATAGTTTATTCTACATTTCCTCCCAAATAGTGAATGATACATGCCTTGGATATTTGGTAAGGTTAACAAAAATATAGGTATATTCAAATTGGTGAATCAATCAATTGGAGTTGGATCTTATTTTTAATAATAAACAATGGGCAATTTTTAGGGAGTTGATTTTAGATAATGGATAATGGATAATGGAGCTTGCTTACTTATATTTTTTATTCTTCCTTTTGCTTCAGGTACATATGCCTGGGCTTGAAGGTGTGTTTGATTAGCTCATAAAAAGTTGTTATGGCTTTGTTTGCTACAATGGTTGATTAGGTAATTGGTCTGCCGTCTTTTGTCAATAATTTGTTGCTTATCTATTGTTTAACTTGGCTTCATTTTACATGTTATGAAAATTAAGAATCTTAAATGTTTACTAGCTAGGCTTCATTTTATTTGTTGCAGTTTATGCTTTTTGTTTAGAGACGGTAGAAGAGCAAGAACCAAGAAGAGAGAGTGCTTTATTTTTTTATGCTAATAATTTGGGTCTTCTATTTTAATTTTTGAATTTTATACTATTTTCATGATAATCATTGTGATAATTTTTACTGTAATTTTAAAAATTAGCATTGTTTAGAATGGCTTTATGTTTGATTTTATTGTTTTTCAAAAACAAGATGTTTTAGTTTGTTTTGATTAGACTTGAAAAATTCAAGTTAGACAATGAATGGAAGTGTTGTGTGGGTCTATTAGTGAATATTTCAAGAAATGGAAAGCAATGACACAACGGCCCATTTAACAAGTGAGCCTTTTTTTTTCTTCACAATTTTAGAAGTTTATTTATTGAGTTTCTTTTTATTGGAATTTTTCTTCTTGATAGGTGATTTTGGGGGTGAGAGAGAAATTTAGATTATATTGATTCAATAGAATAACTTTGCCTATTACTTTTTTCACACCCTATAACTCTACCAGTGCTTAAAATCAATTAAAATTTTAATTTTAAAACTTAGACACTGTAGGCACAATTGTATATTCATTTTAAAATATATGTGACAAAAAAATGTGGTTATAATAAATTAAATTTTTGATTGGATGGGTTAGAGTCAATTTTTTTCTTCTTCTTCCTTTTACTCCTGTGACTCTTAGCTCAATATATTTTTGTTTCATTGGGTGAAAACTGTCTGTTATTTTTTACAGGAGCTGAGCCTATTCTTTCCTTTCTTTCTTTCTTTCTTTCTTTCTTCTTTTCCTCTCATTTTTTATTTTACTTTTAGAGTGAGGATTTGTAAGTTCTGATAAAAAAATAAAACAAATTATGCTTTCAGCTTTGCCAGTTAAACAATGTTGAGATTGGCTCAATGAAGTTTAGAAAGCATTTGTAAAATAAAAAAAATAAAAAAAGAATAAAAAAAAAACATTAAAGAGGTCTAGAGTAACAAAAATCAGTTTTAAGCCAATTGGCCGTTTTGATTTTTCTTCAATATTTAGTTTTGGAACTACATTAATTCAGTAGACTATCTATGTTATAGTTAGTGATCTTGGAGTAATGAGTGATGACATAAACTTACTTTATGCTTGAAGCAGTTTAAACATGCTTTATACTTTTAATTAGATGATTATGCATGATGGTACCTCATAAGTGAAGAAGAATGTAGTTTCACTTTCAACCCTTAATGTTTGTTTCAGCTATTCACTTCTGGATTTATTTATTTTATTTTATTTGTGTTAAAAAAATAAAGTTATCTGAAAATGATCCGGTAGAAATTGATCCTGTACAAACATTATGGCACTTTGATTAATTGTTTTATTTCTTTTGTTTTGATTGCTATATTTCTATAAATCAATTTCTAATATCTGATTTCCTCTTGCTGCAGTTCATCAATTTTTGATGCAGTTCATCAATTTCTATAATGAAAGGTATTCAATTTTATTTTTTTTAATTTCTTTCCTAATATTTTTCATTAAAGTTTTGATAAATATGTCATTTCCT
This sequence comes from Camellia oleifera, assembly GCA_022316695.1. NCBI lineage: Eukaryota > Viridiplantae > Streptophyta > Magnoliopsida > Ericales > Theaceae > Camellia > Camellia oleifera. The sequence goes on from CM039308.1 coordinate 79,735,374, forward strand.
TTCTCCCTCTAATCATTAGTTTTCTCCCAAATTTTAGTTTGTTATTTTCTACTATTTTCATATTGTGCTGTGTTTTTTTGTGCTGGTGGTCATCAATTTCTAGGTTCTCAATATAATCAAAGGTATAACTCTCTCACACAATTTTTCTTTATTATATCTATTTTATTACTTATATAATTTTGATAAAAGTTAAATTATTTGGTTTGTTACTTTTTTAGTTATGTTTTAAACAAAGCTCCCTTTCCATTTGCATAAAAGATAGGCAAAATGGGACTAATGAACAGTAAACCATGATAAAAAAAATAAATAAATAAAATAGTATTGCTCAAACTTTTTGCTTTCATTTGCTTTTTCCACTAGATTATTTTTCTTAATCTTTATTTCTTTCTTATGGAGCTTAGTAAAGGGTATTGTAGTAGTCTTTGTAGCTTTTCTGTTAGTGGTTTTAGTGAATGTTAAAGTAGTGGAATGAAATTGAATGGATTAGTATGACCTATGCACTGTACACTAGATTTCTTTTCCCCCCATAAGAAAGTGTTGGCTTGGCCATTACATATTTTGGTGATTGTTGGGAGTATGTGTTGAAAATTTAAACCAAAAAGAAAAAGTGCATAATGAGGATTGAAAAAATTGAAAAAAGAAAAGAAAAAGAAGATAAACATAGATAAATCTCTTTGTTTTTTTTTTTTTTTTTGGTGAACACAGACTAATCTTTGTAACAAAATGCCTTTCTTAAGACTATACGTTGGTAAATTTTGAGTTTCTTTGGAAATAACTTTGTGCTAAGTTTTGGAATCCCCCATTGTCAAAATAAAAATTGATGTCTAATTGTCTTTTAAATTGGTTTTTCAGGATTTATAAATTTACATTTTATTTAAGACAACCAAAGTTGTAGGTTATTTTTTCCTCTCTATTTTTGCCTTCTCTTTTTTAACCTCTTGGAATATGAGGACAACAAAATCGTGGTGTAGAGTTTTTGTTGTCCCATTGTTCTTCTTGCCTGGTTTAGTTAGTAAAGGAAAACAAGTGTTTTCATTTTTTTTCAAGTACATAATAAAGGTAGTAAAACTAGACAAGGAAATATGTGAAGAAAGTGAGTTGGACTGTGTGTGATGGGAAGTGGTGTTTGATAAATGATAGATGCTTTTGAGCAGTTAGAAAGTTTGTTACATACTATGCGACGTTGATTTGAAAATACTGAACATTAGACATTTTTTCTTTTATCCATCTAATCTAACTTTATTATTATCTTTCAAATTTAATTTTTATTTTTTTTAATTTCAGGCATCGATACTAGAATGGCTATTGAACGTAACTTTGGCCAATTTTTAGGGCAACAATTTCATTTTTAAAATTGTCTTAGTTAATGTAATTGACGGCTTCTTACAAAAGTACAAAATAAAGGAGAAATAATCTTGGGATTAATCTTCTCCTGTCTAATTTTATTACGGGTATATACTGTCATTCCAACATTAATCTTGGGATTAATCTTGGACAAAATGTTTGGAGATATTGGGATTAATCCTAATATCAATTTTATAGCAACTGTTATCTCAACATTAATCTCAAAATGTTGTCATTGGGGTTTGAAGGAATATTTTTATGTCATAGAGGAGATATTATATAAATTTTTCTTTCCTCTTCATAATGTTTTATTGATTTTGCAATGTTTGTTTTAATGATAGAAGAGTTTTCTTTTTCAATGATGTATTGTTTGATTGTTTTACCTATTTTAATAATAGAGGTTTATTTATTTTATATTTTTTTAATTAAGGTGTGAATTGTTTTACCTGTTTTAAGATATTATATAAATTTTTCTTTCCTCTCATTGCAATATACAATTGTTAATTTCTGAAATTCCTCGCTCTTTCATTTTTGATTTCATTGTTTTTACCACTTACCAAACAGAAATTTCCGACTCTAGAGCAGGAACTGAACTGATTCTCACCAACGTAATCTCTCTGTCCTTCTCTTTCTGCTCTGTTTTGTTACCCAAAAAAGGTAACATGGGTTTTTAATTCTTGGAACTCTAGAAAATAAAAAACTCGACATCATTTTGATAGGTAAGAAAATCCACCATTTTGATAGCAATTTGTTAGAAACCTTTTTTTATTCTTCAAGTCACTGCCTCACTTCTTAGGGGTTTGTTTGGTTGCTCACTTCTAATTTTGTATAATCTGAACTGGTAACCCCAAATCTTGGCAAAACTTTACCTTTATGAAACATTCATATATGTGGATGTATACTTAAGTATTTGGTTGTAATCTTTGTTTAAAAAAATAGTATAGTTAATTTTATTTAATAAACCTTGGGTTTAATTTTAGTTAGATTTTCCCATTAACATTGATTTCAAAGAAGCAATTAGATGTTTTTGAGTTTTGAGATTCTTGGGTTTCATTACTTTGGTTCTTCTATGTTGTGTGCTTTTGGATGATTCATGTAAACATTTTTTTAATTAAGATAGTGTGGGGAGATATTTTCTGAGTACCAACACGTGGCAAGATGACGCCGACGTGTCAGCCGAGGTGCCATGTATCGTGGTAGTTACACCGAGGTAATCTAGGAGTTGCCGAGATTATCTCCGAAGATATTGGAATCCGAGATAAGCGGATAAAGGACAAGAGTCCTAGATTGAGAGAAGACTTCAGTTTGGATAAAGATGAAACTCTTAGAGGGTTTATCCTAATCTCACTGGAAGTTTCAGATTAGCAGTAATCCTGAGTCTATTGGAGTTAGACTCCTATTAGGACTAGGATTGTATTGGCTATAAAAGAGAGGCACCCCCATGGGTCTAAGATGTGTTTTTTATGCTCAAGCTTATGAGTTTAGCTATTGATTATCTTTGAGAGATATACTGACTTGATCGTCGGAGTGCCCCCGGGTGGAAGAACCACCACCGGGGCCTTTTCTTTCTGTGCAGGACAGTAGGATGACATCTATTCTACCTGTGTTCTACAGCTGAATCACTAAGGAGGGCAGTGTGATCAGAAAATCACTCACACAATTTGGCGCCGTCTGTGGAAAAGAAAGACGAATAGATGGCCAGTAACGTACAAAAAGAAAAGGTTGGGGATGATGCTCCCGCTGAGAGTGGCGGGCCTATCGACCTTGACTTTGAAGGAGACAACCATAATGAAAGAGCCCGTGACCAGGGGCGCAGAGGCAAAGACGTCGGCCAGAAAGGCGACACTTCAAAGAAGACAGACCAAGACAGATACTACAACAAAGATAACCTCCAGGTATGGAGAGACAGGTGCCTACGGAGAGATGAGGAAGTAAAAGAATTGGCAGACAAGTTGGCAAACCTGCAGTCGGTCGTCAACTTCATGATGCAAAACAATATCATGCAGCCACCGTACCCGCTGCTGGATATGCCGATTCTATCAGTTAATACCCAAAAGGGAGGAAGGAAAACAATTCTCGAAGTACCTCAACACACCAGGAGCGGAAGGTACTCTCACCCGCCTTCTAGGGAAGTCGGACGAGAGGAGCCGAGACAAGACAAGTCCCAAAGGACATATCACACGAAGGACCCAGAACCCAGAGAACATCGGCACGTCCAGGGACAGGTTCTCTGCTTCGACACAACCCATGGAGAAAGATCAAAACGGGCCCACCACAAGGCCGAAAGTAGTGTGTCAAAAAGACTAAAGTCAAAAGATAGTCGAGCTCCAGAAAGGAGTAAAGAAGACCTGCGAAATTACATCAAGAGGAAGGAACATAATGCTGAAGCCGAGGTTACCTCACCCGACAAGCCGAGGACACCGTTCTCGGTAGAGCTGGACAAATTTGAGGCACCGAAGAGATTTAGTATGCCGAGGTTTCAAATATACGATGGTAAGTCAGATCCTAACTTCCACGTTGGATTATTCTTGAACTCGATGGCACTATACAGTGGAAACGAGCCGTTGTTCTGCAAAGTGTTCCCCTCATCCTTTGGGGAGATTGCATCAGATTGGTTCCACAAACTACCAAAGGGAAGCATGAAGACATGGGAAGGCCTGGCCGAGATGTTTGTGGCCAGGTTCGTGACGAACAAGCTACAGCCATTAAGGGTGGACGCACTAATGGCTTTGAAGATCAGCAAGGATGAAGGCCTTAGGGCCTATGCAAAAAGATACTACGAGGTGTTCAATCGAATACCCGAATGCAACCAGGAAGTGGCGGTCGTGTCTTTCAAGAACGGCCTGAAAGATGATTGTTCACTACGGAAATCTTTGGCAAAGACATTGCCGAAGAGCATGGAAGAGCTCATGGCAAGAATCGAGAAGTATGCCAGAGCCGAGGAAGATACACCGGGGAATAAGGAGATAAAACAGGAAAAAGGGAACGGCTCGCCGAAGTGAGGCCGAAGTAACAACGGATTTAGCAAAGCAGAGATAGAATTGAAGGGAAAACAGGCAGTGATGACTGTGTTCCGAATCCCGGTCCACAAAGTCCTGGATCAAATCCGAAATCAACCCTATTTTAGAGCACCAGTAAAAGCCCCAGGGGAATACATGGGTAGGAACCTTGGTAGGCGTTGTGCTTACCACAATGAAGAAGGGCACCCAACTCAGGGCTGCAGAGCCCTAAAGGCATACTTAGAGGACTTAGTAAGACAAGGCCATCTAAGGGATCTTGTCGACGAAGCCAAGACCAGAGAAGAGCAGGCAAGGTTGCCTCAAGCACCAGCAGCCCCACCTCCCCCAGCACAGTAACCACAGAGAGGGGGACCTAGGGTGGTTAACGTAATTCACTCCAAGGTGAACGAAAACGACATACAAGGGGAAACCCAAAGAGTAAAACACCTGCAGCACGTGAACCAGGTCGGAGAGAAAATACCTCGGCCTGAAGAGTACCCAGGCCCGATGATAGCATTCACAAAAGCCGACCTAGAGATGGTCCAGCACCCGCATAATGATGCCTTGGTAGTATCCCTCCAGGTTGGGGAATGCCAAGTGAAACACATCCTGATAGATCAAGGCAGCTCCTGTGACATCATGTATTTTAGATGTTACAAGGAGCTAGGCCTTCACCCAGATGACATGGAGCAATCGAATGGCCCGATGCTTGGCTTCAATGGAATGCTGACATGGCCACTGGGTGCTACAAACTTGGAAGTACAAGCCGACAATAAGAAAATCAGGACATAATTCATCGTGATTGACATACCTTCACCTTACAACATCATCTTGGGAAGGCCATGGTTGCATGCAATGGGGGCAGTTCCCTCAACATTGCATCAACTATTACGGTTCCCAACAGAACATGGAATTGAAGAAGTCAGAGGAGACCAGCTACAGGCAAAAAATTGCTCCATGGCAGCAACGAAAACAACCTACAACGTACAAGAACCAGGGAAGGTACAGATTGAAGATGAGGACATGGAGGTCCTAGATGATGTTGGCAAGGAGCCGGCCGAGAAGAGTGATGAAACACTAAAGAAAATCCTTGTCCAGGAGGGTGACGAAGAACGCTTCTTTCTTCTCGGCTTAGGCTTAGCCGAAGAAGAAGAAAAGGAAGTGGAAGCCTTTTTGAGAACAAACATAGAGGTGTTCGCCTGGACACCTTATGAAATGCCTGGCATTGACCCCGAGGTCACATGTCACAGATTAAACGTTGACAGGTCGGCCAAACCTATAATACAACGAGCCAGAAGACCAACGTTGATGCACGTCGAAGTAGTGGAGGGGGAAGTAGACAGACTTTTAGAGGCCAAGGCCATCAGAGAAGTCAATTATCCGACATGGCTATCAAACACTGTGGTGGTAAAGAAGAAGAACGGCAAATGGAGGGTATACGTAGATTTTACAAGCCTGAACAAAGCCTGTCCCAAAGACAGCTTCCCTCTGCCCAAAATTGACCAGGTGGTGGATGCCACATCTAGACATGGAAGGATGAGCTTCCTAGATGCTTATAGGGGATACCACCAGATAGCCATGTACCCCCAAACGAAGAGAAGATAGCGTTCATCACTCCAAAAGGCCTGTACTGTTACAAAGTGATGCCTTTTGGGTTGAAAAACGCAGGAGCAACCTACCAAAAGCTGGTAACCAAAATGTTCAAGCACCTGATAGGCCAAACAGTAAAAGTCTAAATCGATGACATGGTCGTGAAGACCAAGGAGCCTAAGAGTCACCTTACCGACCTAAAAAAGCTATTTGAAATCCTCAAAACATATCGGCTCCGACTCAACGCATCAAAGTGCGCGTTTGGAGTTGGATCTGGTAAGTTTCTGGGGTACCTAGTAACAAGGAGGGGCATAGAGGCTAGCCCAGATCAAATCAAGGCCATTTTAGACCTACAGAGCCCAACATCAGCAAAACAGGAACAAATGCTTACCGGAAGGGCCGCAGCCCTAAACAGGTTCATAAGCCGTAGCTCAGACAAATGTAAACCCTTCTTCAACCTGGTATAAAAGAACACAGACTTCCTATGGACTGAGGAATGTGAGGCCGCTCTGGCGGACCTAAAAAAATATCTGACCACGGCTCCAGTCCTCTCAACACCTAAACCTGGAGAGGAGTTGTTTTTGTACTTAGCCATGTCAGAACACGCAGTAAGTGCAGTGCTAATCCGTGAAGAACAAGGAGAACAGAAGGCTGTCTATTATGTAAGTAAAACCTTGGCCAACGCTGAAACAAGGTATCTACCACTGGAGAAATTAATGCTGGCCTTGGTAATGGCCTCAAAAAAATTGAATCATTACTTTCAGGGGCACAAGATTGTAGTACTAACAGAGCACCCACTAAAGTCCTTGTTGCAACAAGGAGACTTAACAAAAAGAATTGCAAGGTGAGCAGTGGCCTTGGGCCAGTATGACTTGGAGTTCAGGCCCAGAACAGCAATTAAGGGCCAACTTTTGGCCGACTTCGTAGCAGAATTTACGCCTGAATCCATCGAACACCAGGCTCCGTTGAGCCAAGATGAACGAGGTCCCAACAAGCAAGGAGAATCCCAGCCAAAGGCAAAATAGCAAAGGAAGGAAAAACTCAGACCCTGCAGCATCTACATCGGCGACTCCTTCAGACTGTTTGTCGATGGAAGTTCAAACCGACAAGGAGCGGGGGTGTAACAGCACTCGCGTGGGACCTCGATGCTATAGTTCGGACTCCCCTTTTTTGTTTGTTACGGTTCGTAATCTGAACCAAAGAGTCCAACTCTAGCAAATCGTTTTGAGAAAAACAGATTTTGAAAAGAAGTGCCAAACATGGACTGCTTTGCCAGATACAGAGTCGCCACCTAAATATTTTTAAAATGGGAAATTTAGGAAACCCTGACTCGGTGCCGAAGGCCACATGTCCGTCATCACCAAAGTTGTCTTGGCTCGGGAGCTTGGGTACGATCGGGGAAGATCAGCTATGAGCACCCCCTTTCGCCCGGTCCAAAGACCGGCCTCTACTAACCGTGATATTCGATTTGGAAAACGTTATGTGTTCTTGTTCCAATTATTAGCCTAGAATTACTATGTTATGCGCACAGCAAACAAGTATAGACTAGATTGCCTAATTTGGAAATAAGCATTGCATATCCGTTTGTTTTGAAAAGGCTTTGGAATTTGCTACTCGCAAGTAGGCTAAAACACGGATTTCAACGAGTTTTTCCAACTCAAACAATCCAACCTCCACCCACAGGCATTCAAACAGTTTATCTCATATAAGCATTTAGCCACATGGTAAGCCTACTGTCATGTTAACATTCACACGCATGCGAGATGCTAAAGCGTAAATACTTACATCGTACTCCGTGCCAAAACAATAAACCAGTTAGCAAACATGCGTGTCCTAGTTCATGTTAAGTGACTAATGCATCACATACAGAATGTGATTAGGATAGGCTCGGCTAACCCTAAAATGGCATGTGAAATGCAATCATTCGGTACACGTATTCAAGTTAGATTTGAAGATACAATGCAGTTTGTATGATGTACCGAGCCCGGTGCATGTAAGACAAATGTATGTATGCACGCATGCATAGCATAAGGTATGCTAAAATAAACGTGCCCTAATCTACCATCGTAAGCGGGTAAATAAAAGGGAAGAAAGAAGTGGGGGTTAGAAGACATACACACCACTCACACACACTTATTACAGATTTGCCCTCACACGGAGAGACCAAATAAATAATACAAATTAATTAATTATGCAAGCTAATTAAATATTACAACAAATTGATCTAATTAAAACAGTAAAGCCCTCGGGTAGCGGGTCAGATGCAGCGCATGCTCGGGACTTGCTCAGAATCGCACTGCCATGCATAGTCTGCCTCTGTTTTCCTTGCTTTGCCCCTCTGAAGACTTCCAAAGCCTCAAAGATGCCTCTCTGAATACTGGGGATCACCACCGGTTGAAAGGGAACACCACCGGCTGAAGGATGTGGTCATCGGTTGCAAATGAGACTATCGGCCACAAATACATTGCCGGTCGGCTCTAAATGTTGCCGGTCGGCTGAAAATGTCTGCAGAACCTGCAACTCACAGCAGCAGAGGGCAAAATCTTGCATGGCAATGCTATTCAAGCTATGTATGCACCAATCACACTCCCTATCATGTTAATGACTCAAGGGAGGATGTGCCTCGATTCTCGGACCACCAATCACGCATTTCCATGCATGATGGCCCAAAGAATCGAGTGTGCACTTTCAATTTCAAATGCATGCAGACCATATACTCACACAAGGAAGCCTAACCTCTATCACACTCACTTCAAGAGGCCAAGCATGCACAATGCAATGCAATCCTAGACATGTTGGCTAGCATGCAATATGGACAATGCAAGGCACTCATACAAACATACAAGCAAGCATGCAAACCAAATAAAGGAGGGACTTAAACATGAATTAGGCAACTCTAAATAGGCCTGAAACAGCGGCCAAAGTGCCCAAAAATGAAGGCTAAGCACACACACGCATGCACATGTTAAGGCACAAACCTAAGCATTAAACAAGAAACTCTCAAACACACTTGAAAGAGGCTAAACACGGACAATTGGCATGGAATGAAAAGCTTTAAAATTATGTCAAAATGTGGTGCCAAACCAACCCAAATGAGACAAGCATAAGCATGTAAGCATGGTCCAAGTACTTGAGGCAAGTCATGAAGCTTTGAAGCACATTTAGCACAACAAACATGGCATGCATTAAACAACTAAAAACAGATTTTTAGCATGTTAAAACAAGGCTAAAGGACTACTTAGATGGCATCTAAGTGGCTCAAATTCAAAGGCATGCACAATGGTTAAAACATAGGGCGTACAACACATGCTCTCAAAGCAACAAAGAGGCAACTAAGGCAAGCATATGAGCATGCCAAAGGGACTGAAATTACATGTTGGATGGTTCCAAACCACCAAAATGATGCAATCAACACATGCTACACATTCACATACTTGAGGCATACAAGCCCGACAAGCCACAAATGCAAAGGAGCTATACTAAGCATGCCGAAATCGATCCAAACAACTATGGACAGACCTAAAGCATGGAAAAATAAGCACAAAACATTCACAAGGCTAAGCCTAAAACATGCTCGAACAAAGGCTAACAACCTAAGGCATATTAAGGCAATTACAAGGCATTACATGGTAGGTATACTAAGCATGCATGGTGTACCAAAACCAACACACAACATGATTATATTATGGCATAATAAGCATGAAATGCAGCTAGACATGATCAACACACACTCTAACATAGGCTCTTTTAAGAGGCCAAAAATGGTCCCTTTCAAGGACAACAAGGAGAGGGGGTGGCCCTCCCCTTTTGGAGACTTCAAGGCACCATCTCCACCATTGAAATCCCTCAAGATTTCAGTGGTGAAGAGGCCCAAACACCAAAGTCTCGAAACTTGCACAAAATAGCACAAAACAAGGGCCTTACAAGGCCTAAGAGGGGTCAAACTTCCCCAAAGCACAAAACACTCTTAACAAAAAATCAAGAGGGCCTAAAAACAGAACTTTTTTATGTTATACACTAAACACAAAAACAGCTCTAAGATAGGTAGAAATAGGATGCAAAAATGGTAAATAAAAGGGAAGTTTCTTACCCTTGAAGACCACATTCACAAATGATGCTCCAACAGCCATTCTTGGCTTGAATCCACCTCCAAAACACTCAAACAAGCCTCCAAGGGTCTCAAGTCCAAGAGATGGTGTGTTAGTGTGTGTGTGTGTGAGCAAAAATGGCACAAAACACACACTTATAGAGATAGAAAATATATCTAACCCTAACCCTAGAACTCAAGCTTTTCCAAGGCTGTCTAAAATGTCTAACAAGTGTCTCAGCCTAATGCCAAGAGAAGACTCTCTCCTATATAGGCAATTCCCTCTTGTAAAGCTTACAAAACAAGCCATCCAAGAGGGAAATCCCTCCATACACGTGTATGGAGGGGAAAGGGGGTGGGTGCCAGCTATCACAGTTGGCAAGAAATATCTACAAAAAGTAGATGAACAGTGGCCGGCTACGCAAAGTTGTCATTTTGACAAAATTGATGGCCGGCCGGCAACAAAGAGTGCCGGCCAGCAATATATATTGCCGGTGGCAAGAAAAACCAGCCGGTGGCCTCTAGCTAGTGCCGGTGGTGTGTGGGGATGCCTCAAAAGGCATTCCCTGCCCTTCCAAGGCAAAACACAAGTGTTTGGTGCAAAACCAGACACAAAACAGTCGAGTTCGGGGATCCTGAGGCAAGGCGCGTAGCCGAGAACTCCGGGAACTCCAAACAGACACAAACATGGATAATCACCGAGTGTTCAAACGGTGACGTCCAAGTCTTGAGGACGGTCAAAAATGGGGTGTCTATAGGGGGCAGGAGTGCTGTTGATATCTCCAGATGGAGAAATAATAGAACAGTCCATCTGTTTGGGGTTCAAGGCCTCAAACAATGAAGCAGAATACGAAGCATTAATTGCAGGGCTAAAATTGGCAGCAGCAGTCGAAGCAGATGAGGTAATAGTTTTTTGTGATTGACAGCTAATTGTTAACTAGCCAACAGGAGAATTTGCAGCCAGAGACGGGAGGATGTCAGCATATGCAAAAGAGGTCATCAGATTGGCAGCCCTATTTCAGAACTGCCGACTACTCCAAGTAAGCCGAGATGATAATAACCACACCGACGCGTTGGCCAACCTGGCAAGTTCAATGCAGACTGGGAAAACAAGGACAATTATGATTGACTACATGTCGGGCCCGAGCATAGAACCATAGAACACAGAGCAAGAAGTAATGTGTGTGGACATGGGGCCAAGCTGGATGGATGCAATTGTTGCATTCCTGAAAAAAGGAAACTACCAGAAGACCGTAAGGAGGCACACAAAGTAAGATTGAAGTCGGCAAGATTCAGCCTGATTGCAGACGGACATCTCTACAGAAGATCCTTCACTGGACCCCTTTTAAGGTGTGTACACCCTTTGCAGGTTGAGGATTTTTTATATGAAATTCATGAAGGAATTTGTGGAAGCCACGCTGGGGGCAGATCACTAGCTCACAGGGCCATTACCCAGGGGTATTGGTGGCCCTACATGCAAAAGGATGCAGAAGCATATGTGAAGAAGTGCGAACAATGCCAAACGTTTGTACCTTTGATTCATCAGCCAACTGCTGACCTGAATCCAGTATCCAACCCTTGGCCATTTGCCCAGTAGGGCATGGATCTGGTTGGACAACTTCCCCAAGCAACTGGGCAGAGAAAATACTTGCTTGTAGCAATAGATTACTTCACAAAGTGGATAGAGGCAGAACCTCTTGCCAAAATCCGAGATGTGGACGTCAAGAATTTCATATGGAAAAACAATATCACCAGATTTGGCATTCCCAGAGCCATAGTTGCCGACAACGGAACGCAGTTTGACAGTAAACTCATCAAGAACTTTTACGCGAAATTCAAGATCAAGAATTACTTTTCAACACCAAGTTTTCCCCAAAGAAATGGGCAAGCAGAGGCCTCCAACAAAGTAATTTTGGATGGAATAAAGAAGAGGCTGCCGGCAGCAAAAGGAAAGTGGGTAGACGAATTGCCCAACGTGCTTTGGGCATATCGGACTATGCCGAGAAGATCAACAGGGGAATCCCCCTTTGCCATAGCTTATGGCACAGAAGCAGTAATTCCACTGGAAGTCGGCATCCCAGGGATCCGAACCCAGGGAGTTGAGAATGGGACTAATGACATACTCTTAGCCCGAGATCTGGATCTTTTCGAAGAACGAAGAGAGAATGCTGCAATTTAGCTTGCAGTATACTGGCAATAGCTTGCCAGAGCTTACAACAAGAAGGTCAATCCAAGAGATTTTCAAATCGGCGACTTAGTCTTGAGAAAAGTCGTCGGCAACAAGAAGGATCCCAGAGAGGGCAAGCTTGGCCCAAACTGGGAAGGACCCTACAGAATTACTTCGGTATTAGGCAATAGAGCTTATCAGCTTGAAGACAATGAGGGCAAAGCATTACCAAGACCTTAGAACACTTGTAATTTGAAATTTTTCTATCATTAGATGTGCATTATTTTTGGCCGATGTCATCAATAAAATCTTTTTAGAGTTCTTCAGACACATATGATTGATAAAGATACATAATGTTGTTTCTGGGAGACATGAATAATGAGAACCCAAGTGGAACTTAGGTTCACATTGGGGGCAAAGAGAAGACAAAGACACTTAACATTTGTTGAAATTTGTAGCAATTTACAAGTTGAAGTTAAGCTGAGATGGTTCCTTAGCTTCACTTGTTGAAATTTGTAGCAATTTACAAGTTGAAGTTAAGCCAAGATGGTTCCCTAGCTTCACTTGTTGAAATTTGTAGCAATTTACAAGTTGAAGTTAAGCTGAGATGGTTCCTTAGCTTCACTTGTTGAAATTTGTAGCAATTTACAATAGCTTCACTTGTTGAAATTTGTAGCAATTTACAAGTTGAAGTTAAGCCGAGATGGTTCCTTAGCTTCACTTGTTGAAATTTGTAGCAATTTACAAGTTGAAGCTAAGCCGAGATGGTTTCTTAGCTTCACTTGTTGAAATTTGTAGCAATTTACAAGTTGAAGTTAAGCCGAGATGGTTCCTTAGCTTCACTTGTTGAAATTTGTAGCAATTTACAAGTTGAAGTTAAGCTGAGATGGTTCCTTAGCTTCACTTGTTGAAATTTGTAGCAATTTACAAGTTGAAGATAAGCTGAGATGGTTCCTTAACTTCACTTGTTGAAATTTGTAGCAATTTACAAGTTGAAGTTAAGCCGAGATTACTGTTTCTCTTCGCTTGTTGAAATTTGTAGCAATTTACAAGTCGAAGTGAAGCCGATGTTATTGCTTACAGACATATAGCAATCTATTGCTTGGTTAAACCAAAGAAAATGCTTAACACTTGTTGAAACTTGTAACAATTTACAAGTTGAAGTTAACCCGACATATGATCATCTGTTGAAATTTGCAGCAATTTACAGATGGAAGTACAAGCTAAGTATATTGTTAAACACTTATTGAAATTTGTAGCAATTTTCAAGTAGATCATTGTTTAGCACTTGTTATAATTTAAGAAAAGTTTACTGTATATATTAATCCTTGTTGAAATTTGTAGCAATTTACAAGTAGGTTAGACTGAGATCACTGCCTAAACACTTGTTGAAACTTGAGAAAAGTTTGCAGAGTTAACATTGAATAGTATACATTTTACACCTGTTGAAATATATGAAAAATTTGCAGGTCAGTATCTTGTCGAAGTAAAATCTGTAGTTATTATACCCGAGGTATGTAACCTCGAGAAGATTGCACAAAGGAGGAAAAGAATGAAAGGCATGCAAAATATTCTCAATATAGAATCATGCAGAAGCAATCAAGAAAAATTAAAGATTAAAGCATTCAAAGGAAAACAGTTGCAGTTGTATACAAAGAAGGCATTACGGCCTACCAGAAGTACATTGTTCGGAAAAAACAAAGAAAGGCACATCGGCCATAAGAGGAAGCTTATATTATCCAGAAAACAAAAAAGTACAAAATACATCAAGATTGTGATTCTTCAACTTCAGGCGCAATTTGAGTCTGGACCTCGGCAGATTCTTGGAGAACTACCTCAGCAGACTCCTGAAGAACTACTTCAGCTGCCTTTTCTGCTACAATTTCGGCATCAATCTTGGCAAGTGTTTGATCAAGACTCTTTTCAACTGGAGGAACATCAGATGATGCTTGTTCAGGAGTAGCCCCTTTGACAGCCTCCTCATCCTCCTTCTCATGAGTCAAGTCAAGGACTTGATCATCCTGAGGAAGGGACTTGGTCTCATCGGAATCTTTGGGTTTCCTTACTAAAGCCTCATTGTCATCATTTTCTTCATCCTCAGCTTCGGATTCAGACTCCGATTCGTTTTCGGCTTGAGTTGGAGGTGGAGGTGGAGGAAATGAAAGAGGAATCGCGTCGGCTTTATGCCATGGGGAATCGTCAGGAATATTGAGCTTCTTTGCCAAGGACATCCAACCTAGGGAGAAGCCCCTATTGCATGCCTGCCTGACTTGAAGTTTGTATTCCTTCGTGACGTCGGCCATACCCTGTGCGTATGCCTTTTCGTCAGCATCCTTGATCTCAGCAACTTTGGTAGCCAGGGCCTCTTGGAGCTCCTTTTCAACCTGGGCCTTTTTACCCTCAGCCTCTTTTTTCTCGGCTTCAGCGACCTTCCTAATAGCCTTAGCAAATTCAGCTTTTTCTTCTGCTATCTGTTGGGCCTTAGTGGCGGCCTCAGCTTGATCCTCCAACTTCTTCATTCTTGCTTCAAGACTCTTGTTGATCTTTTGGAGGGCAGAATACTCCCTCTTCATGTCGGATAATTTCTCCCTGCTTTTGAAAGATTGCATGGAGAATGAGTGGGCATGCTGAACAGCCTGAAAAGAGTGTAAAGCAAAAAATTATTACAAAATTTCACAAGTATGAAAAGATGAGGAAAAGACAAGTTACCAAGTGAAGACACTTACTTGAACACAGCGTTGGAGCATAAAAGCGTAATTTTCATACTCACTCATTTCGGCGTTCTTTTCCAGATCGCCTGGGAGAAGAAAGGCTATACTGAGTGCAACGCCGACGTTTATGTCATCGGCGCTATCACTTGCCAAAACAGGCTTGTTCTCCAAAGTAATCTCAGGCGTCCAGAGGACATTTGGTACTTTGGACTTTGAAGTCGTTGCAGAGGAAGACCTCGGCTTTTTTGATTTCTGGGATTCTGATGGTTGGGCTTCAGAACACCTCTTCCCAGCAGAGGGTTGAGACTTCTCACTCTCAGCTAGCTTAGAAATAGGCAAAGTATCCTCAGATTCAACCTGAGTTACTTTGGCCTTTGGCTGGGCCTTCTTGGTTCTTTTTGGCCTTAGTGGGGGCATGGATTGAGTCGGGGTAGCATCAACATCGGTAGGGAGGTCAGCTAGGAGATCTGCAGCAACAGGCTTTGGGCGACCCATTTCGGCAGTTTTGATAAGTCGTCACTGACGTTTTCGTTCAGGTATAGGGATCAAGTATGGGGCTGAAGTTGATGGTTGATCGGCTAGATCCGATGTTGATCATTGATCTGTTCGGGATGTAGAAGCGGTTAAAGTTGTGGCAGAAGGTGGAGAAAGACTTTTCTTCTTTGATCTCGGAACATCGGGTAAAGTTGACTTGTATGTTGGAATAAAGTTGAGAAGAAGAGGCGCTTTTCTCTTGTGAACTGGCAAGTCCAGCTGTTTTTTTAGGTCCTTGCTAGGAACGTAAGATTGGCAAAAAAATTTTGGTAGCTTGCGAACGTCTGCAAGAAGAAAACAAGACATTAGAAACAGATCGAATACTGAAGACTTGAAAAGCAACAGCTAAGTATTAATATTGGGTTCTTACCCTTGCCCTCTTTAACTGCCTGAGGAAGAGGGTAGAGATGGGCATCCTCGTCTGGGGCAAATTCTCAATTTCCAAAAGCAATAACATAGTCATCTCCAGCCCTCTTGTTGGAGTCTGGAAGGTCAGCTACGATTTTGAATTTGGTAGACCTCGGCTTGAGATAATAGACGAAACCCTTTTCTTTCAGGTTAAGGGCACACATGATATAACAGAATTGGATGTCGGCAAGAGTGATCCTAATGTTCTCCTGCCTAGCTAAGGCTATAATACCGTTAATCACTCGATAAGAGTTAATGGTAAGTTGCATGGGGTTCAACCTATAGTAATGAAGGACTTCACGAAAAAAGGGATTGAGTGGAAGCCGAAGTCCACATTCAGCAAAGGCGATGAGTCGTCATCCCCAGCCAGTCTCAGATGGACGTCGGCAGGAATTTCGAACTCTTCCCTAAAGTATTCAAGTTTGGTCGGGGTATCTACCCTATGTCTCCACATGCCCATGATTTCGGCGTAAAGGAATTGGGTTACAGAGAAAAGATGTTCTTAAAGAGTTTCTAAAAAACCTCAGCAAAACCTAGGTAAACACTGGTAACGATTGTTTCAGTTTTTTCCTAAGAATTGGTAAGGTTCTACAGACAAATCCCAAACCTAAATCTACGAAAGCAAAGATTGAAGGCACAGATCTGGAAGGAAACATAGAAAACACAAAACAAAGAACAAAGTTTTAGAATCAAGAACAGAGGCAGGGTTCTCAAAAAGCATAAAGAGTACAAGAAATATAGGCTCAAGAACAGGGGCAAAAGTGCAAGAAGTGGTGAAACAGTGCAAGTGTTCATGACATGAGCAAATTCATGAAATAAGACGCATCCAAATGAATAATATTCAGTAAATCAAAGGTTTGAACAAAGCAGTAATAGCAGCAAGAAAGTAGACGAGCATGAAGGAATTACGAATGAAAGGAACAGAGGCTTACCAAGAAAACTGGAGCGGTGTGAAGATCGCCGAGGTCAGGCGACAGTTGCAGACACGATGGAATGGCGAAAGCTTCGCTGGAATGGAGGAATGAAGACGATTGCAGAGCTGGGAGCTAGAGCAATGGCAGATTTGAGAAAGTTTAAAGAGAGAACAAGAGAAATCGAAATGCAAAAGTGAAGAGCCAAAAGAGAGAGACAAACGTTTTGTCAAAAACTTGAAACGGCGGCAAAACAGAAGCATTTAATGCGCCTAGAGTAACACAGATGTCAGACGGCGTAGACAGATGAAAGACAGCTTGCAAGCGCGTCATAGGCACGAGCCAATGGAAACGAAACGCGTAAGTAAAACGGTTGAGAAGTGATGCATGACAGCTCATCCGCGTGGGAGAGTTCATTTGAGTTCTTATTCTTGAAAGAAGACATGTCGGCCTGAGTTTAATGACCTCAGCTGAAGAGTTCTTGTGCCGAAGCACTGGAAAATGGAACAATATAGGTTCCATCACCTCAAAATGCCGAGATAATAGAACTTAGGGGGCAGTTGTGGAGAGATATTTTCTGAGTACCAACACGTGGCAAGGTGACGCCGACGTGTCAGCCGAGGTGCCACGTATCGTGGTAGTTACGCCGAGGTAATCTAGGAGTTGCCGAGGTTATCTCCGAAGATATCGGAATCCGAGATAAGCGGATAAAGGACAAGAGTCCTAGATTGAGAGAAGACTTCAGTTTGGATAAAGATGAAACTCTTAGAGGGTTTATCCTAATCTCACTGGGAGTTCCAGATTAGCAGTAATCCTGAGTCCATTGGAGTTAGGCTCCTATTGAGACTAGGATTGTATTGGCTATAAAAGAGAGGCACCCCCATGGGTCTAAGATGTGTTTTTTATTCTCAAGCTTATGAGTTTAGCTATTGATTATCTTTGAGAGATATACTGACTTGATCGTCGGAGTGCCCCCGGGTGGAAGAACCACCGCTGGAGCCTTTTCTTTCTGTGCAGGACAGTAGGGTGCCATCTATTCTACCTGTATTCTACAGCTGAATCACTAAGGAGGGCAGTGTGATCAGAAAATCACTCACACAGATAGTATTGTGTTATGTATAGTTCACAAGTTGAGGTTCAATTTTACCATCAATTGGTCAACTGACTTGACAACATCGGAAGAAAAAAAACTCACCTGCTTATAATCGAATTATGATTTGCAACCCATTTGGGATTTATGGTTTGAATGAGAGTGAAAAAAAATTGAGTCGACTCGGCCCTTTAGCTCTTTGGGGTGGGTGTGTGAATGAACTCTTTGGGGTGGGTGTGTAAAAAAAAAATAAAAATAAAAAAAATTAAAGACTGTTTTGAAATTATAATTTTTAACTAAAAATTTAAAATCACTATAAAATATTTTATCATTTTTTTTAGATTTTTTTTTTTGGGGTCAAAAATTAGAAAATTAACTAAGTTAGCAATTTTCAAATAGAGCCTAAATATAGTTGAGAAGAGTTTTATTGGGACATTTCAATGGTTGAGATCAGTTTTATTCAGTTGGGTTAGGTTAGGTTTTTTTTGGAAGAGGGTGTGAGAATCAAGTAGTTTTATTTGAGTTTTCTATTTGTGTAAAATGTGATATGATTTGTGTAAATGTGAGGGTGTGAGAATCTAGCATTTTTATTTGGGTTTTGATACGATAATCTATTTGTGTAAATGTGATATAGTCAGGATTTGAAACTCCAAACGAAACCCCTCCTCTGCAACAAAGCACATAGCCTTACAAAGAAACCCAGGTAATATTTTATTTTTTTCTTATCAGCCTAGAAACTTTTCTTGCTGCGGAAACTTTTCATCCCATAAACTTTTCTTGCTGGTCTTCTCTCTCTATTATAGATGGGCTACATTCTAGTGTTTGTGAATGCATAGGACACATTCCAAGCTCATCATTGGTTAGTTGTATACATATGTGTCAAAACCCTTTAATAGTAATTCTGCTAACTATGTCTTTGTATCTAATTTTTTTGGCTTGCTAATCAAACATGCACACACTTACCTTTTTTTTCTCTCTTTCATTTGCAATATTTTTTTGGTTCGGCAACCCCATGCTTTGCCATGCAGAAATCTGCAACTGACTAATCATCCTCTAATTTACAGCAATTTTAGTATAATAGAAAAGAATTAATTTCAACCAAACTATTAACATACAAGATAACAAAATTCATCCACTTTTCATCCACTAATCATCCTCTAATCTTCAATAACAAAATTCCAAGAAATTGTCAAGTAATTGAAGCACACAAAAAAAAGGAACTCATATCCTATCGCGCTTCCATTATAGAAATGGTTAAATTATTTAGTGAACAATCTTTCGATGTGCCCTCATTTGAAGTCATCGTGAATAATCAAGCAATGTATTCACTGTGTGTATATATAGATACTAGGATTCTATGCACACAAAAAATGTATAATAATCTTGCATGGAAGATTTAAGGATAGTTCAAACCCCAAAAGACAATCAATTACATGTTTAAATTACAAGATTATTATGCTAAAAATTATTACAGAGAATGATAAGATTGGTGGTTGGCATTTGAAGGGGTAAGATGAAAATACAGAAGAGGAGATTGAGAGATTACAAATATGACAGTTGAAATGTTTGCATAGAAGAAGGCAAAGGGTGAGGTGAGAGATGGACACACATAGATGGACATGAGTGATGACCCATCACTACTAATTGTCCTATATATAATGCAAAGGACTCCCAGATTGGGAACACACTAATAGACCTTCTTGAGGCTCCTTTAGCTTTACCATTCTATGTCAATAACTCAAATTTTTTTTAATGTTTTTTTAATTTCCTAACAATGGCTTCAAGACCCATCGTTCAACACCAACATAGAGGCATTTTACATTGTCTCTTGAATTTCCCTTTCTCTGCTCTTGATCACTGTTGTTGGTTGATTATGTTGTTTGGATTTGTTGTTTGAATTCTGAATCCTGGCGAATTTGTTGGTTGATAATATTTTGTATTACTTTTAAGATTTCATGTACAGCACACAGTGCTTCCCTTTTGCAATAGTTAGCCTTCTATTTGACATGTAACTTTATAGAGATATGTCCAATTTTGGAGTTGAGCCCATCGCAATCTCAATTAAACAGTGGATGTTTTATTTCTAAGCTTTTAAGTCTGTAGAAAATTTGCCAAAAATTTACCAAATAGGTTTTTGTTTTCAAGCTTCTTTTTTTTTCCTTCCTTGAAAGTTCAAATATTGAGTTTGGATGTGCTTTGATTGTTGGAAAAATTTGTTCTTTACCTGCTCGCAAAACTTTTTGCTTTATTGTTGACTATAAATGAAATAACATAACAGCAACTTAAAAATCGCATAAAATTAAACTAAAATAAAACTATTTGGGTGTTAATTGAATTTCATTTGAAAACTCACCTATGTTCTTATAAAGTTTAATTTCAAATCCCTTCATTTGATTGAAAACTCCCACAACTTCTGTGAACTTAGATAGATGTTTTTGAGTTTGTTTCATGGTGGGTCACCAAAGCTCAACAATGGTTGTTTGCTTATGCCATTTTCTTGGTATAGAAACAAGGATTTTCAAGTTGAAGGCATAATTTCATATCTATAATTGATAATTTATTTTTAAGACAAGAAGGGTTGGGATTACAATTGTATTAAATTAATAATTGATAATTGATAATTGAGAATTTATTAAATAGTATTGGGATTACAATTATATTCTAATCCTAACATTATTTACACCGTGCCTTCAGGCACAGGTATACACTACTGTATTGATATGCTAATATAACTGTTCATTTGGTTTTTGAATTTTGCCTCTATAAAAGCATATTGGAGAGAGAGAGAGAGAGAGAGAGAGAGAGAGAGAGAGTCAAGTGCTTATATGGATTACCTGGAACGTGAAGAGAGAGAGAGAGAGAGAGAGAGAGAGATAGCGTAAATGTCAGAATGTGAATCGAACCCAGTTCAGCATTTAGATCTTTGGCGTTCCTTCATATATATATATATATATATTTGTGAGTGAAAGACAAAGAGGCCAAGTTTGGTTTTACTCCACCGACACACATTCACATACAACACAAACCAAAACAAAAGAAAAGATTACCTCAATATCAATTCAACGACACAAAAAAATTGCACACCAAACAATCTTATTGATTTACGTGCTTCCTCTTAAGTTCTTGTTTATGTAGTCTAGTCTAGTCTACAACTACAATCACCATCACCCTCTTTCTTTATTTATCACACATAGTGTCCTATCATTTATTTATCTAACTATTACACTATTATTGACACATTACATAATCAACCAAATCCTAATTATTAAACATGATCACTATGTAATTACTTGTCTGCATTACTATGGGTTGCCCATCCACATTTTGGTAGCACTTCAATGCTTTAGATCTGCTCCCAACCAGCTGTCATAAATTCTTGTGATGTTTGTACCGACGTCTCTAAATTATTGATAAATATCACTTTAAAATTTTAAATTAAAATAATGTGTAAACTAGTTATGTAAATTTTGTATGTTTGAATTGGTCTTTTACATAAGAATGTTAAACCAACTCCTCATTTCACCAATATCCCTATTTCACCTCTTCCAAAACCTGGTGTAGTTCATAGGCATTATGTGATGCATCATAATCTTGATAAAACAAATGTCAAACATGAATTCTTGAGGTGTTTCAAAACAGAGAGAAATATAGAACATATAAAAAGTAAAGATTCTTAATCAATTATTAGTTGGAAAAAACATAAGTGTACACACAAAACTCATCGACACTTGTACAAACAAGACTCCAACTTAGACTATTCATTAAAAATTCTCCATGGCAATCCAATCTTTTGTTCTAACAATCATCACAGAGAACAACATTTAATATAACAAGCAAACAAACAAACCTTCATAAAGCGTGAGTGCTCTCTCCAACACTAGAACATGCACAATACCTGTTCTAAGATAATTTATTACACTTTTTCAATGAATATAGCATGAAAAAAAAGAAAGAGAACATAGCAGCATATCTCCTCAAGGATGTCATTCATATATATGCAAAAGCTCGAGTAATCGAATTCCCTAAAAAATCAACAATCAAAAGCCTAAGCAGGAAGAAGGCTATACCCAAAAAAAATTCCCAGCAAGTCTTCAGACTTGAAACGAATAAAAACTCTTGGATCTGAAACATGTATTTTCAAATGAAAATCTCATATCTAAAAGGATATTGTTTCGAATGAAAATTTTAAATGAGGAAAGACTATATATTTCCAAATGAGAAATTTCAAATCTCAAACAAATATTTTTGAATGAGAAATTTCAAATCTTAAACATATATTTTCAAATGAGAGTTGATCCAAACCTTGGAAGGAGATTCAAGATTGTAAACCCTAGAAAAAGAATCAACGAAAAGAAGAGCTTGAGAGAGAAAGAGAATACGAAATCGAGATTGTAGACGGTGATGCTCACCTTAGTCGATGATGCAGATGGTGGTGGCGGTGGAGCTTTGAAATTGAGAGAGAGAATGAACTTCGAAATCGAAATCACTCTGAGATTGGATCTGAGATTAATCACTGAGCTGAAGAGAGAGAGAGAGAGAGAGAGAGAGAGAGAGAGAGAGAGAGAGAAACTGAGGTAGAGATTTAAAGGATCGGTTTCTCCAAGGATGAAGGGTTTTCCATATTCAAAATGAGGGTTTGAAGAGAGACAGAGAGACAGAGATAGAGAAAGAGAGTGGGGGTTCTAATTCTCACAGAGCAGAGAGAGATACAGAAGGATAACATTGTAACACTTGAAGGCGTTTAAAAAAACGTCTTCTATTAGTTAAAATGATACCATTTTAATTAAAACAAAATGTAACGTTTATAAAACATCATTAAATATTAAGAAAAGCGGCGTTTAAAAAATGCCATTAAATCCCATATTTCCTATAGTGTGTGTTTATGTACGATCGTGATAATACAACATATATATATATATAAACTCTTTTTTTATGCTTCCGTGTTTATGTACGATTGTAATAACACATACATGGTGTGGTAAGAGAATCAGTGCAATGCAAAGGCTTAATTGGTTTGTTTTCTCTTATTATTGTTGGTAATAATGATAATAAGAAAATAAGATTGTATCGTTGCTATCATGTATAGAACACTTTTTTGGCTATGATTTTATTATAATCAGGTTCATCACATGAATAGATTCTTGTTATTATTGTGGTGCTGTCAATGACCATTGCTTCGTAGTTATGATTGTACTATTTATTTGAGTACAAAATATTGAAGTTCAATTATTTTGGGGCATAAAGATTTCTTCGCAATTCATACCTAAAACTTAAGATAATTGAAGTGACATACTGCCTAAGTGGTCTCTGTCATGTAAATTTTCTTGAGTTTGAGGTAAAAGTTTTGGATTACATATAGTTATGTCTAGATCCATGCAAGTACTAACTGACCCAAAGGAAGGTTATTATTTTGGCCGGATCATAGACAGTATAAGGTAATTAATATGGGTGATATAATTATGGGATTAATCTATGCATTTAATAGTCGGTCCAAAGAAAGACTTATTGTTTGGCCAAACCTATGTTTATATTATTCATATTAATTAGCCTTATTAGGAGAAAACCACTTGCATGTTATAATACTTGTCCAAAGGTTTGATTGTAATGATGCGTTAGGTTTCTCATGAGGGCCCATTGCTAAAGGTTTAATATTTTATTATTAAAGTTAATGTCCTATAGTCTAATTAATTGCCCCTTCAATTAGACTTTTTTTGTTTTTTTTTTTGCATGATAATAATAATTATGGTTATATTTTTATCAATGCATCAAGGTAAATGGAACATTTATTAATTGTAAGATTTATTTTGTCTTATATATAGTGAGTGCATCTTCTATATATGTGAGTTTTAAATAGTATTCTAGTTCTTAATTGTTGTAATTTTACAAAATTGAAAAGAACATGTTGCTATTTTTTTTTTTTTGGTTTATGTATTTGAAATATGCATTTCATGTTAATGAGCTTTCCGCACTTACTGATAAAAGTGTAGCTGATATAAAGTTACATATGAAAAGTGGGAAGTTTTGAATTGTGTAAGTCTTATGACAATAAAGTTCTCTATATTTGAAACAATTCAAGGTGCAATGTCTGAGGAAGGAAATGTTAAGAAATTTCTAAGCCAGATTGCAAATCGATTTGTTGCATCGGAAAAGGTGGAGGCAAGTATGCTTTTTAGCAAACTTGTCACCATGCAGTATAATGGCAAATGAAAAAAAAAAAAAAGTACACTATAGAGATGTCTAATCTTGTTATTAGAATGAGAGCACTAAAGCTAGAATTTTCTTATAAAACTCATGTGTATCTCATTTTGAGTTTACTTCCTGCACAATTTGGTCCCTTTAAAATTAAATATCAATTTTAAAAGGAAAAGTGGACTCTTAATGAGCTCATTGCTTAGTGTATGTGTGCAAGAGAAAGTGATACTAAAACAAGAAAAGACAAAAAATGCTCACTTAATAATTTTCGCATGGCAATTCAGGTACTAAAAAAAAAAAAGAGACAATAAAGTAAGAAAACTGCGGATGTTAGGACTTTATAGGAAAAAGTGCAATAGAAATGGAATAAGGTTTTTTACTATATCTCTTGCAAGAAGGTTGTTGGTCATGTGAAGAAGGATTGTCCTAAATTCCATTACTTAGCTCGTAAAGAAATATGACAATTTCCATTTTTTGTTTGTTGTGGATTTAATTCAGCTGAAGTACCAACTCACACTTGATAAATAGATACATGAACTACTATTCACATTAGTGTTACTATGCAGAGTTGCCTATGGAGTTGTCTGGCCAGTGAATGTCAAAAGGTTCATTTACATGGGAGATGACAATAAAGTATGTGTTGAGGCAATTAAAGTCTAGATTAAATTAGAATTAGAATTTTATTTTAATTTAGATGAGACTGTTTATGTGCCGTCATTTAGACGATTTTGATTTCTTTTTCCTGTTTGAACAAGTCCAGTTATGCTTGTACATTTGGAAAATGAAGATTTAATCTCTTTCAAAATTCAAATTTTATTGGTAATGATTCTTTGATTGAAAATCTATAAAGGTCATACTTGGATGTCTCTCACTTAAAGTCAAATGAAACTTTGGATGTACTAAATCATGGTACAAAGGAAAAAGTAATTAGTCAGAGCTCTTCTATTTTGTGTCACAAACATCTAGATTATATCTATTAATAGAGATCTAAAAGGCTTGTGTCAAGTAGAGTTCTTGGTCCTCTTAATTTTACAAATTATAAAATTTGTGCTGAATGTATAAAGAGGAAGCAAACAAACCTAAAGAAGCTAGGTGCCAACAGGAGTTCAAACATCTTAAAAGTGATTTATATCAATATTTGCTATCCATTCCCTATGGTTTCTTGGAGTGGTCAATGGTATTTTATCACTTTCATAGATGAATGTTCTCATTATGGGTATCTATGTATGATACATAAAAAATCATAAATACTGGATGTATTCAAGGCATTTAAAGCTGAGGTTGAAAGTCAGCTTGACAAGAAAATTAAAGACGTTATATCTGATCATGGTGGTGAATACTATGGTAGATACGATGGATCAAGTGAATAACATCTAGGGTATTTGTGAGATACTTATAAGAATATGGCATCGTTCCTCAATACATCATATCAGGGACCCTATGTCAAAATGGTGTAGCCAAGAAATGAAATTGGATCCTAAAAGATTCGGTTAGAAGTATGATAAATCATTCTTCTTTGACAGAGTCTCTTTTGAGGAGAGGCCTTAAAGACTGCAGTTTACATTCTTATCCAAGCATATAGTAAGGCAGTAGCTAAAACCCATATGGATTATGGAATGGAAAGATACCTAATATTAGGTGTTTCCATGCTTGGGGTTATCCAACTAAAGTTCAGCTTTATGAGCCAAATGAACGAAAATTGGACTCAAGAAGTATAGTTGCTACTTTATTGGATACTCAGAAAAAGGTTAAGGGTTTTTTTTTCCCTAAGTTTTATTGCCCATTCAGTAATACCATTATTGAGATGGATAATAACTGAATTATTGAGAATGCTAATAGCAATGGGAGTTTACAGCCCCGTAATATTTTGTTTGAAAAGGAAAGTATTGACATTCTTATAGTAAATATTGAAAATAATAAAGCTGTGACTCTTGTTATTGTACAGTATGTAGATTCATGTGACCAAAATATTCTTGGGCTATCTTCTACTAATACGGAAGAATCTCAATAACTTTAATTGAAAGTGCCTATAAGGAAATTAAATAGGAACAAGAGATTGGCAATTTTGGTTGACTATGTCGTTTATCTCCAAGAGCATTTGATAAAGGATTGAAAGATGTTCCAATTTCTTTCAATCAAGCCAAAGAAAGTGCTCACTCCTTAAAAAGATAGATGCTATAGTTGATGAGTTAAAGCATATGTGTAACAACCTCAATCTGTGATTAGCGTATAATCTTTGATTAAAAATGCTTAATAAGTAATTAAGATGAAATTCTATGTTAATTGCATGTGTTATATGTTATTTTCATTTATATCTATCTGTCGTAGAAAGATCTATCTGTGTTTATATTTCTTTATGCGAATTGAAGACTTTATCGGCAACCGATCGCAAAATTGACTTGGTTTAAGTGTTATTTGGAATTTTTGGGAATTTATGGTAGGTTCAATTGAAATTTGATTTGGAACGAATTAATTAGAATAAAATAATGCCCATTTGATTAGTGGTAAGCCTAGTTAATTAAGCTCCCTAATCAAGCCTATATAAGGCTTATACACCACTTTAGAGTCATATCACCTTCATCATTTTGAGCCTACAAAACATGAGATAGAGTGAGAGACTAAGAGACTAAGAGAATTGAGATCAAGCTTGAGGTTTGGAAAGAATTTGCTAGGACTTGGAGAATTGCTCGAGATTATCTCTAAACCTTAAAGAATTGAGAACTTTAGGTAAGAATCCTAGCCTCTAGTTTTGTAATTTAGTTGGTTAATGCATGGAATCAAGTGAAAGAGGTGAATTGACATGAGAATTGAGCTAAAGAATGGAATTGAGAATCAATCCATGCACGTATGTACATTTCATTGCACTTTGAGCATGTTTTCTAAGAAATTCTTTCACGCATGCAACAATTTGAAATTAGTTTTGAGAATTCATCATCTTTTCCATCATCTTACCTTATTTGATCATGTTTTGGAAGATTAAAGTTCATATCAACTCATGTATGTTATGCTTTCAAAGTTTCAAGTTCGGTTTTGGTATGGTGGTGTTTGGGAACTTGGTTCCCAGTTTTTTTTTTTTTTTTTTTTTTTCCACTAAAAGACAAAAGTTTTGCAAAACCAAAAAAACCAAATCCAAACAAAATATCACATCCAAACCCATAATCATTTCACTTTTTCTCTCACAAACATCACATCCGATCACAAAAAAACCCAACTATCTTCCCAAACACTAAAAATTTTTATCCAATAATATCCTACAACTAAAAAAACATACATAAAAACCCACTTTCTAAACACCCACTATATTTGGTAAGCTTTTGGGCCTTAATTTTGCGAAATGATCATTAATTCTTGATGTTTTACAAGTTTAGACGTGTTTTGTTAAGTTTTAAGCCCAAAAGATGTGTTTTAAAGCTTTGGAATTGAGTTTTGCATCTTGAACAGCAATCTGGAAATTCCAAAATTCTCATCACCGCTCGAGTGACAGATTCTATGCTCGAGTGACCACTCTTGGTTATGTACTTCTGCTCTAGCGAACAAAAGTTAGCTCGATCGTAAAATTTGAGCTCCCAGTACTTTTGCAGACATGAGCCTCCGCTCGAGTGAGAGAACCTGCACTTGAGTGACCTTGCTTATTTTTGAACCTTGGCTCGAGCGACCAAAGTTGCACTCGAGCGTAAAATGAGAGCTCCCAAAAGTTTTACAGAATTTTGCAGTCCGCTCAAGCGACCAAAGGTGCGCTTGTGCGAAGACCCTATTTTCAGAAATTTGACTAAGTGTTACAACATATATTTTGGCATTCTCATTGCATTTTAGGCATTCCTAAGCCTTAATTAAGACATGATAATGAGGATAAGTGTTAAAAACACACTAAGATAGAAAAGAAATGGGTTAAGTGTTTTCCGAATGTGTGTTTCAATGTGTATTTGCTATGTGTTTGTGTAGGTTACGCGCCTTAGCCATTTGGTTTGTTTGATTCATGTGATCTGCTGTTGTAGCCATTTGTGAGTAATAACTCTATACAGTTATGTTTAGCTTTAATTCTTTTATGATGATATGAAATGATCAATTTTCTGAAATGCTATGCTTTATATGAATGAATGATTGTCCAAGTTTCTGAAATGTATTCGTGGCATCCTTAGTTTCATATGATATGCGTCCCTTTATGGGACATCGGAATGCCTTTATGGCCATCCCTTTATGGGTTATAGGAAACGTCTCTGAGTCATCGGAATGCCTTTATGGCTATCCCTTTATGGGTCATCGAAATGTCTTTATGGCCATCCATTTATGGGTCATCGGAATGCCTTTATGGTCGTCCCTTTATGGGTCATCGGATTTGTTAACGCTAATGGATGTACCACGTATGATCATGTGAAATGTATGAACTTTCAACATGAACATGAATATGTATTTGTTTCCGAATATGAATATAAATTATAAATCTGTTAGAGACATCATTCATTAAAACCTATACTCTGTTGTTATTCACTGGGCTCCAACTTACTGTATTATTTATGTATGTAGGTGATCAGGTGCATGACCAGGCCTAAGCTGTTGCCTGGAGGTCAATTTTGTCTAGCAACCATAGTGCCTCCTGTGGAGGTTCCAAAACCTGCTTGTGGTCAATGTTTTTGTGATCCAAATGGCATCATTACCCCATTGATTGAGTCCTCGAAAGACCCACAACAAAGTCCATCATGACGTGCTCCCACTTTCACTCGGCTACAGGCATGGGCTGCAACAAACCCGCTGGCCTCTGATGCTCAGTTTTCACTTGTTGACAAGTAAGGCATCTCGACACAAACACGACTGCATCTTTCTTCATACCCTTCTACCAAAATTGGTGGCTAAGGTCATGATACAACTTTGTGGCTCCCGAACGCACCTCTAGGCGTGAATGTTGAAATTCTCGGAGTATCTCCTCTCAACAAGACTCCGGCATGGAAAAATAGTCAAGATATATCTAGTACTGAAAAAATAGTCAAGGTATCTAACACTCGAGTTAGAATACACATTCAAGTCCCTTTCTACCTTCTCACTAGAGATTTTCTCCCCGAAGGGTTTTTATCTCAAGATCACCCTTCTGTGCTTCTATAACTCGACTTACCAGTGTAGGTTGGGTAACTACAATAAACAAGTTTGCCGACTCAATGGACTAGCCAAAATGTAAGTCAAACTCATCAGTAGCATCTAACATCTCCCATTCCCGGATGACAATACACGCTACACTGCTAATGGTCTTTCTACTCAAGGCATCAGCCACTACATTGGCCTTCTTCGGATGATAGTGCAACTCAAAATCATAGTCCTCAATGAACTTCATCAATTTTCTCTGCCTAAAATTTAAATCTTTTTGTGAAAACAGGTACTTCAAACTCTTATGATCAGAAAACACCTCAAACTTCTCACCATAAAGGTAATGCCTCCATATTTTCAAAGCAAAGATCATAACTGCTAGTTCTAAGTCATGAGTACGGATAGTTTCTCTCATATGTTTTCAACTGATGTAATCCATAGGCTACTAGATTCCCTCTTGCATCAAAATACAACCCTAAATCTTCCCGTGAAGCATCACAATACATTGAATAGCCCAAATCCGTCTCCAGAATAATCAATACTGGAGCAGTGGTAAGTCTAACCTTAAGTTCCTGAAACGACTTTTCACAAGTCTCACTCTACACAAACTTGATTCCCTTCCTCATAAGCTTAGTCAATGGTGAGGCTAATTTAAAGAAATTTTTCACGAACCGACAGTAATACCCGGCCAATCCCAAAAAACTACAGATCTCAAAAGCATTCTTAGGTTGTTCCCCAATCTTGCACTGCTTCTATGTTAGAGGAGTCTACAATCACCCCTTTCCTAGATACCAAATGGCTTAAGAACTTTACTTTTTTCAACTAGAACTCACACTTCCTAAACTTAGCATACAGTTTGTGGGCTCTAAGCAACTCAAGTACAACTCACAGATGTTCTTTGTGTTCCTCATCAAAGGGTGAGTAACCAAAATGTCATCAACAAAGACGACTACGAAATGGTCTAAGAACTCACAAAAGACTCGATTCATCAAATCCATAAACATGGCTGGTGCATTAGTTAACCCAAAAGGCATCACTAGGAACTCGTAATAGTCATACCGCGTACGAAATGCTATCTTCTGAATATCCTCTTCCTTCACTCTCAATTGGTGATAACCCGATCTTAAGTCTATCTTAGAAAAGCAACATGACGCCTTCAACTGGTCAAACAAATCATCTATACAAGGCATTGGGTACTTGTTCTTAACAGTTACCCCGTTCAACTTTTAGTAGTCAATACAAAGTTGTAATGTACAATCCTTCTTCTTGGCAAAGAGAGTCGGTGCTCCCCAATGGCGAAGTACTAGGGCGCATAAAACGCTTATCTAACAATTCTTGGAGTTGAATCTTCAACTCACTCAACTCAGCGAGTGTAAATCTTTACAGTGCCGTGCTCGGCACCAAGTCAATAAAGAACTCAATCTCGCGGTGAGGTGGTAAACTAGTGAGATTCTCAGGAAAACATCCAGGTATTCACAAACTACCCTCTGCAAATCAACTCAGACTTCATCATACTCACTACCTAAGAAAATTGCAAGAAGACAACTATGCTCACTTTAACCAAGCGGATCATACACCGACGACAAAACTCTATCAGCTCGGTTCCCCAGAAAATAAAAACAATCACCACTCGAGGTGCATACAGTGACCGTCTGACGGTAACAATCTATAATGGTGCAGTACGAGGACAACGAATCCATGCCCAAGATGGCATCAAAATTCGACATATCAATCAATACAAATGAAAAAGGAAGTCGGCAACCGATAACCTTTATATCATAACCCCGACACCTCTGGTCCAAAGCAACTTCACTACCAATAGGTGACTCTACCCCAAGTGGAGATGCTAACCGATCCATTTCTAACCCCAATGCCGATGCAAATGCAGACGAGATAAAAGAATGTGATGCACCCAAATCAATCAACACATTGGCAATAGAATTGCATTACAAGAAAGTATCTCTCATAACTGAAGGCGCTGGCACTAAGTCTAGCTTGGTAACAACATAGACATGCCCTGTAGGTCTCTACTCTACCTGCTCACCTCTCGAAGCATAAGTCTGATGCACGGACTGAGCCAAAAAAGGCTCCTTGATTGGCCTTCGAGGCCTGAGCTGATTGTGCAGGCTGATGACTCTGTGTCTACCTTTGGCTAGACACACTAGATATGCCACCCGACTGAGAACAGAACCTCCTCACATACCCTGACTGCCAACACTAATAATAGGTAGGTGGCTGGCCTCTCCCCTAACTATAGCTTTGAGAACGAGTCGTCGATGGTTCAGACTACTGCCATCCTCCCTTCTGTGGGCAAACTATAGACTTATGACTCAGCTGGCCACACTTGAAACAAGTGCTCCCTCCCTGACCACCTTTTCTTGACCCGAAACTTGGTACAAGAAAAGTGGACCTAGATTGTGCTCCATGGGATTGTTGTGGGGTAGAACCCTTCTGTCTCTTATTGTCCCAATTCTCTCCCTGAACTTCCTAATTTCTTCTGGAGCCCCTCATTTTCTCTTATTCCACCTGAACCACGGTCTTCAAGTGAGCCACTGCCTCTACAAGGCATTCATAGTCCCTAATTATTGACCTAGCTACTTTGAAAATAAGCTCAGTTCTCAACCACTTCTCAATCTCGATACAACGGCGTTCTTATGTCATCACGAGTTTCGGTGCAAATCTTGAGAGGCTAGTGAAAGCTGCCTCAAACTCTACTACAGGCAAGCTAAGATGTTTAACCTTGAAAAACTAATCTCTCAACTTCTCTTTAGCAGTGGGAGGTAAGAACTTGTCCTTGAAGGCGTTGACAAAGGCCTCCCAAGTCACCCCAATGCTCTTACTTGCATACTTCCACCACTAACCCTCATCTCCCTTCAGTTGGAAAGATGCCAAGGTCACTCTCAGCCCTATCATCTTCGATGTCAAATGTCTCAAACGTCTTCACAATCTGCTCTAACCACTCATCCGCCTTTAGTGGCTCCTTCTGATCACCCAAAAACTTATCCAAATTAGACTGGAAGAATTACCTCTTCAAGAATGACGGCAGTCCCTCAGCAACTTGAGCTTAGACTTGATTCTTAGCCTTGAGAATGTCCATAGATTCCCACAAAACTCAAGCCATTTCACGGGCCAAAGAGCCCATGGCCTACTGACCTACTAGTTCGGCCACATTGGCCTAAGCAACCCCTTCTTTTTGTTACCGAAATCTCATCCGGTAATGGCATCTCCTGCCATATAGGCTTACCACCCCTATTACCACCACGTCCATTTCTTAACATCCTAATAAAGGTTACACTAGAGATTAGCAAATTTATAAATGTGCCGAAGCTAACTCATTTGCGTCCTAAGGCAATGGACAATAGTAATTCACTCCATAAGGAAAGAATAGATATAGAAATAATATTGTATTCTAGCAACTATTTTTGGTTTAGATCTAGTCGGATCTCATGTAGATCTACTCAGATCTGATGTAGATATTAGTAGATCTGCATTTGATTTGAGTAGATCTACTCATCTTTTTCTTCATCGATAAGGATGAAGTCACGAGTTAATGTCAGTGGTTGGTGGTTACCGGTGAACCTCAATCAATCATGGTCGTCGGTCACCGGTGAATATATTAAAAAGAGAAAAAAAAATAAAGAAGGTGTGATCACCGATCATTGGACATGACAAAGAGAAGAAGAGGAAAACATAGAAAAAAAGAAGAGAGGAAAACATGAAGAATGAGACAAAAAGCAGAGAGAGAGAGAGAGAGAAGAAGAAAACATGTAGAACTTTTTGGTCTACTCAAAAAATTGTTAGATTAAATAGTGTATACATATTTCAAACAGGACCTACGGATAATTTTCCCTTAATTCTATCAACCAAACTTAATAGTAGAACAGAAAATAAAAACACAAACCGAAGGGGAAAAAAAAAATACAAACCTTATGGAGAAAAGCAATTCTCATATATATATATATACGGAACTACATAAGCATTGGTTATGTTGTTTGCATGCTTTTTGTATGCCTTGGTTGCTGTTTGTTGGTCCAAGTCCATGAAGCAATTGGGTTTCTATATAGATGTTATGCCTTTGTATTTAGTTTTTTTAGTATTGAATGGGACCAGGAATGGGCATTTTGAAGGCATTTTTACTTGGGTAGCTGTTGGACTCCCACGAAGACCTTTGGGAATTATTTGGTTGTCTGGTCCCATACTTTGGTGCGTTGTTGCTGAATGTGCTTTAAATGATTGAAATGGGCCTTTTGCGGCCTAGGATTTTGAGTGTGCCAAGTCACTGAAAACGTTGGGCTTTTAATTTTGGTTGTACTAAGTAGGGGTAAACAGTGGATATTTTGATTTGTTCAAATCGATCGAATCAAACTGAACTGATTCGCCGTATTTTTTACGGATGCGTGATGATGAACGGACGGTTACAGATTGATCTTTTTCAATCCGATTAGTTTTGGACGGATGGCATATTTGAGATTCTTTTAGCCACAACCGAACCGTCAAACTGCGAACACTCCTACTAATTCGTAAGATTTTGTATTTTCAATTTGTTTAGATATTATATTTGTATTTTCAATTGAAAAAGAATTTAGATATTAGATTGCAGTTTTCAATTTGGAAATCTTTTTTATCAAACAAAAACAAAAACACGTGTGATTGGTCTATATCATTTTGAGGGTCACAGGGATTCCCAACTTTGGGGGTCTCAAGCATTTTTTATTTTTTATTATAAATTAATGAAAAAGTTCATACATTTTAATAATTAAAATACTATATGTTTTCATGATTTATTTATTTATTTATTTTTGTGCTGCACCACTGTGCAGTTATTTTCCCTTTTATTTACAGCTTTAACTTATTCATTTTTGTCCATTCCATATGAAAAATAATATTTTTTACAAAAATATGAAAAATAATTTGTAAACCAAAATGTTTGGCTTGGATTATGTTGAATCATGCTGGGACACATTATCTAGTTCCAATCGAACGCATCTGTCAATTTTGACTTAGATTTGTCCTTAAAAATTAATACTCATCTATATTGGTGATGAGTTAAATAATCCAACAATTAGTTCTTCATTGATAGTAGTTATTCAATAGACCTAAAGTATCACATTGTGTTGCTTACATAGTATTTCAAAACTAACAATGTATCAAAAAAATTTATGAGTGAAACATATTAATTCATCTTTTAAAGGAGATGAGAAGACAAATGATGACTCACTCTATGTTTGGGTTGGTTTCTTATCCATAAAAAAATAGATTTTTTTAGCAAATTTGTGAAAAAATGATTTTACCTTTAATATTTTCAGAAAATTTCACAGTTTCCTTGGCTCTACAATACTATAAGGGTACTATAGTAATTTCATATTAAAAAGCAAATATAGAAAGAATAAAAAAGATTAACTTTCATAGTCTTTATTACCAAACGCATTAACTGTTTTAGATTCTAAAAAAACATTAAAAAAAAAAAAAAAAACGCAAAAACAAGAATTATAAAAAAAGGGTTATTACTAGGCCTCACCTTGATATGAGTTTGGATCTTTTATTTGTCGAGAATGCTACATTGACAATATAAAATAATATTCTAAAAATATTTAATAATTTTTTCTTTCACAATCCCATTCATAACCCCAACTTAGATGAAGGTAGGTTTAGGTTACCAACCAAGAGACAATTTAGTAGTAGAATTAGTTGGCATCATGCTTCAACTTATTAATCTCCAACCCCATTGGAATGTAATATCTAAAATTATAGATCAAATTGGAGTCCACACACATGTTGATGTTGTGTATAGGTTGGGGGTTGGTGAAACCCTTGATGACTATCAATCAATAATTCCAACCCCATTTATGAGAGGAGTAAATGCGCTCCAACTTCCAACCCACAGCAGCAGAGCTTGCAGCCACAGTCCCTTCTTGGGTCTACTTGTTCAACCCATTTAAGTACTTGTGGTGACTAACTACACAAGAATTATATACACCATTATGAGGAATGATTCATAATTTTAAATTTGAAATTTTAATAATGATTCTAATGATGTGATATAGCAAAAAAAAAAAAAAAAAAAAAAGACATACATTAAATTATTCATAAGTAGTGCCTACTGCTATATAAGTAGAGCTCTCATTAGAGCTCTACTTTTAATGCTCTCAAATATTTTTATAAGTTATATTAGTTTGGCAATGTTTTTCTCCGTACTACAATTATTATCATCCCATAAATTAAAAAATATATATATATATATGATAAATGATATAGAAGCGTAGTGTATATATATATAATTTGCATATAGAACGATATGATTGTATTGATATGTATCATTTTAAAATAAAGTATCT
Organism: Camellia oleifera; assembly: GCA_022316695.1. Lineage (NCBI taxonomy): Eukaryota > Viridiplantae > Streptophyta > Magnoliopsida > Ericales > Theaceae > Camellia > Camellia oleifera. Next base: position 79,770,818 of record CM039308.1, read on the forward strand.
ATTAAAATGACAGAAGAAAAGTATTTTATGAATTAACAAATGTGACACTCTCCTCTTTTCTTTTCAAAAAAAAAAAAAAAACCTAACTTACGTGTTATCCAAAAAAGAATTTTGAGAACTGAAATATGACTCTTTTCAATAATGTGATAGGTACCATATTAATGAGTATGAGTTTTTTTTTTTAATTATTATTTTTTATTTTTATAATTTGTTGATTTGTATAGCATTACTCATAATAAAAACATCATTGTCACATTATTCTGTTAAAAATTATATATAAAAATTTTGTCATACTAGTATTTTTTGAAAAATAATCTTGTTCACTACTTTTTTTTGTTGAATGAACATTGGATAAAAATAGTAAAGATAAGTGTGAACAAACCATATGTTTCGTGTAACTGATAGTTTATTTATTTGTTTAGTTGTTTTTGTTGAGAATCTGTGTTAAAGTATTTAGGAGTGTTTTGGAAAAATGGTTAAAAACTGACCTTTTTTTTCTTTTTCTTTTTTTTTTTTTTAACTTTTTGACCCTTTTTATTTTTTTGAGAGAGAGAGAGAGTGAATTAAAAGTTGAGAAGTTATTTTTAACTCATTCTTCAAAATAGGCCTTAATGTAACTTCTACTTATAACTTAAATAAGCTAAAAATAATAATTATTGAGAAGCACGGTAATGAACCCTTTTAACTTTGTTTTTTTCGTAATCATCTTTCAATTTAGAAGAACTTTTGCATATCCTGAAATCCCAAAACGGAACTCATAATTTACATAACTGAAATGAATTGGTGATTTAATTTTCCCTCTCTTAGAAATTGCAATTAAGAGGTTGGTTGACTTTGGTGGCTCAAGTAATGAATGCAATTGGAAGAAAAATGAAGCCAGTTTGGAGTCCACCTAAAATTTTGGTTTTGTTAGCAATGATAATTACATCCAATCTTGTTTTGATGGGTTGTTTGGTTACCATCCATGTGAAGAAAACCTGGCATTGTTTCTCTCAAATAATTTGCTTGAGAGGCTCTTAAATTTGTTTTTGTATTTCATCCAAGTCTAGATATACAAAGATCTCTTTTCAAGGGTTCATCAACATTGCATTTTTTATTACTTTGATTGAAAATGATGCAGGGAATAAGGGCAAATAAAAATATTTGAAATTTCAAGAGATTTTTTCTATTTAGGGCAATGATCACCCAAAATCATAATAATAATAATAACAATAAAATAATTAAATATGATTATATGCAAGTTATGTGAATTTGTTGAAAATGACAATAATTGGCTAGTTTAGAGGTAATCTTCAATAAATGTGGGTTTTGTTTTAAAACTATAAACTATAACAACAATGTTACATCCCTTAATTTATCACTCTTGAAATATCCCTAATAATGTGGTATTAAGGTTAGACCTCATATAATGAAATATTTGACAAATCAAAATTTGACACATGTCAGACACATTATTAGACAGTTTTTAAGGCTGATAAATTAGATATGTCTGATAAGCTATCAGCTTATAAAGCTCAAGTATCAGCTCATAAATCTATTACAACTCAACAACTCAAACAATTCATACAGCAGCTCACACAATGCAGTCTCAGTAACAGCATCATCAAGAGTCACAGCATCATACAGAGCTGTCTGTCATACCCTGTATCTCACAAGCATGTCTTGCTAACGAATCTTGTTATAACTGAATTAGTTCTAGAATCTGTTAATGAGTTAGTAGTTAGAGAGTTAGTTAGATATTAGAGAGTTAGTTAGATATTTTCATTTTATAAATATCTGTGTAAGCATCTAATAATTAATTCAATGAAAAAGAAAGTTTGTTTGTAATTTTCATCATGGTATCAAAGCTTGATTAGCTCTCACGAGCACAATCAGGATCCTCCAATGGCGAATTCATCTTTGCCTTCATCCATGTCAGTTGCCTCCTCTAATCTAAGTTTGCTCTTGTCAAACTTCAATTCTTTGGTTACTGTTAAGCTGGATTCCAGTAACTTTCTCATATGGAGAAATCAGATGCAGAATGTATTTCTTGCTACTGGCTTCCTTGGTTTTGTAGCTGGTTCTATTCCATGTCCAGCAATGGAGATTTGTGATTCCACTGGAACTTCATCTCCAAATCCAGCGTATGAAGAATGTCAAAAGACTGATGCGCATCTTCTCAGCTGTGTAACAGCCACATTATCATCTACAGTGTATTCTTTTATTCTTCATCTGCAAACAAGTCATCAAGTTTGGTAGATTCCTGAAAAGCGATTTACTTCAGTTTCACGATCACATATTCATCAATTAAAGAATCAGCTTCAAACAATTCATAAGAAATCATCTTCCATGGAAGTTTATCTCTAACATATTAAGGAGATCTCAAATCAATCGGCCTTGGCTGGTACACCAATCGATGATGAGGATTTGGCATTTTTGACCTTGAAAGGGTTACTTGATGAATATGACTCATTTAAAACCTCTATTCGAACAAGATCTGAAGCAGTCTCTATGGAAAATCTATGCTCCTTATTGTGCTCAGAGGAAATTCATGTTGAAACCAAATTGAAGCATTTATCTAGTGATCATCTCAGTAGTGCTTACTCTGCAGCAAAAAGTTTTTCATTCTCCTCAAACAATGCAGTTGAATCTTCACTATTCCTCTTCTTTTGGTTCAAATAGAGGTTTCTACAATTACAAAGGTAGATATCAATCTAGAGGTTCTAGAGGAGGCATATTTCATAATTCTCATGGTAGATACAACAACAGATCTCACAGTACTCGAGGTAGAGGTGACTACTCTTCTCATGGTCCTATCTGTCAGATCTGTGGAAAGTCAGGACACAGTGCTTTGGACTGTTGGTATAGGTTAGACACTACTTTTCAGTTCTTCTACATCTTAGCAGAAGTCTTCACCACACTCTTCTCAAGCCTATGCTGCCACAGTGCCTCAGTCTGCAGACTCATCTGTCCCTCCTTGGTACATCGACTCAGGTGCTACAAATCACTTGACTAATGACCTTTCTAATCATCATCACTTTCAACCTTATCAAGGTTCTGAACAAGTTCAAGTAGGTAATGGCTCTGCTTTGCTAATTCATCATATAGGTAAAGGGCTTTTGCCTACACCTACTTTTTCTTTTCATCTTCCTAATCTACTCCATGTTCCTTCTATTTCCTCTAATCTCTTATCTATTCATCAATTAACAAAGGATCACAATTTTCTTGTAATATTTGATGCTGACTCATTAATCATTCAAGGACAAACTCACGAGCAGGGTCCTGCATAGAGGATCTCATGTTCGTGGTTTTTATCAATTTACACCTTCATCTCCATCATGCTCTTCTGAATCTCATCATACTACTACAATTCCTTATACTTCTGATCTGCTCTAGCATCAATGGCTAGGCCATTCCTCTTCTCTCAAGCTTCAACACTTGACTAAGAACTTGCCTAATAAACCTTACATCAATAAACATTTGTCTTGTTTAGGCTGTAATGTCTCTAAGAGTCATAGATTACCTTTCACATTGTCTAGCATTTCTGTTGATTGTCCTTTTTCACTTGTACATGCTGATGTATGGGGGCCATTTACTGTTAATAATGCTCCTTTTCGATTCTTTGTCTTGTTTGTGGATGATTGTAGTCGTTTTACTTGGATATATCCTTTACATTACAAAAGTGAGGTATATGTGTAATAACCCCAACCCTGATTAACGTTAATTGGCACTTAATTATGCTTAACAGAAATTAGAGGAAATTCGAAATTAAGTTGCACGTGTATTGCATGATTTATGTGTTTATTTTTTTTCATATGTTTAGTGTCAAAATATATGTTCGTGTTTTTTTAAACTTTAAATTGCGAATTGGAAGCCTTATCGGCGCTCGATTCCGAAATCGATTAGTGTTTCAGACTAGTTAGCTTGTATGTAAATTTATGGTAGGTTCAATTAAAATTCGATTTGGAATGTTTAAATCTGATTAAGTAACATTTTAATAAGGAATCTAGTTAATTACTATTTTTCCATCTAGTGGACAATGCTAGGCTTATTTAGTTTCAGAACATTGTTTCCATCACCTTGTGGTGAGACCAACGGATAGAGAGAGAGGGAGTGAGGGGAGCTTGGTTTCATCAAGGAATTGCTTGGAAATTAGGAGGATTGAAGCAGTCTTGCATAGTCAACCTTACACATCTTGCATTCAGGGTTCAATGTAGGGGATTATCCTTTTAATTTCAAGTTTAAGATCACTTTTGCATGTTTCTTCGTTAATTTGGTATGTAAGGTTGGAATTGGGTTTACCAGGTTGAATTTAAGCTTAATTAGTGCATGCATGTACATGTTCATTGGAATTGAAGTTGTTTGGTATCAAATCTCCATGAGTTCATCAAGATTCTAAGTTTAATTTTGTTTTGGATCATGGTTTTGGAGCTTTGAAATGAAATTGAACTCATGCATGCTTGTTTAAACTCTGTTCTTGAGGATTTATTGAGGTTGTGTTCAAATTGTCTTACCCATGGGCATTGATTTTACAAATTGGCTTTTGAAACTTGTTGTACTATGACTTTGAAATGTGTTCCCATAAATTGAGCCCAAGAGGTTGGGTTTTGAATGGTTAAAAGTTGAATTTGAGCTTTGGAGTTCAATCTGGAAATTCCAGATTTTTGTCTCCCACTCGAGCGGGGAAAGTGGCGCTCGAGCGGGGAAATCGAGCTCCCAGCATCTCTCACTATTTTACAGTACGCTCGAGCGGAGGCCTTTGTCTCATGCTCGAGCGAGGGTCGAGCGTAAATTTTGAGCATCCAACATTTTTACTGTAGCACACAGTCCGCTCGAGCAGAGGAATCCACGCTCGAACGGAGACCCTTTGTCTGCATGCCCGCTCGAGCGTAGGAATCCACGCTCGAGCGAGACCCCTATTTTCAGCAACTTTTGAAAAAAAATGTTTTCTAAGGCATTTTTGCACCCTCATTCCATCTTAGGCATTCCTAGGCCATGATTAAGGCTCCATGCTAAGGATGAGAGGTTAGATACACACTTAGAATCATTGATGTGAGTTTTTTACAATTGGATTGCATGTTTCAAGTGTGTATCCGTGATGTGTTATGTAAGTCACGTGTCGCAATCTGTTTGACCCTTTTGACTCCGTCTACCTGTATCAATGCCCACTGTGAGTAATAACTCTATAAAGTTATGTTTAACTTTAAGTATTTTCTGACTGATATGATATGATTTGCTTTCTGAAATGCTATGTTATGAATTATGAATGAATGTCTAATTTTCTGAAAAAGTATTGTGGCACCCTTAGTCCCCATGGCCCTCGCCCGGGGGTAACAATACCGTGGCCTATGGCCCTCGCCCGAGGGTAACAATACCGTGGCATATGGCCCTTGCCTGGGGTAATAATACCATGGTTACTTGCATGCAAGATATAGACCTTCACAGGTCATTAGTACCAACTCTGTTTGTGGTCCTTAGACCTGCCTGATCTGATAGCTAATGGGTGTGCCACATATGATCTTATGCAAAAATCTGAATATGAATATGAACGTGAGCTTGTATTTAAATCTACTTCTGATTTGACATTCGAACATGCATAAGACTCTGTTTCTGATATGATTGTGTTTCTGATATAAACTCTGTGATGGATATCATTCATTAAACCCTTTACTCTATTATTATTCACTGGGCTTTCGCTCACAGTCTATATTATATATATAGGTGAGGCGGCACAGGACCCGGGCCAGAGTTGATGGCCTTCTGTTTTGTTTTGGTCAGCCACCTGTTGCGCCTCCCGAGGAGGTTCCGCTTGAAGCCTAATGCCATGGCTAGTTTTGCACTTCATGCTAGTCTGTTGTATCTGTTTTGTAATGTCAGATCTTGGGATTACATTTTGTAAATACTTTGTACATATTTAGTGTATCTGACTAGCATGTTTATGTATATAAATAAGTTTTAAATTTTCTGTCCCATGTACGTCATCACAGCTCAAAGGACCTTGTTATTTTGTATATTTGCTTCCGCAGCCCCTTACTATTTGTCAATCTGTTCAGAGGCCATAGGTAATCCTCGGATTACTGGCCGGTTACAGGTCAAACCTATAGGGGCGGGTTTGGGTCGTGACAATATGACAAGTTAGTTGAATTCAAAGCATATGCTGAAACACAATTTCACACTCATCTTCAAATGCTTAGAATTGATAGAGGAATTGAATTTTTGAACAACAAGGTTTCTTCTCTTTTATCTGCTCATGGCATTGTGCATCAAACTAGTTGTCCTTACACTCAAGCTCAAAATGGTGTAGCTGAGCGCAAACATCGTCATATTATTGAAACAGCCATCACTCTTCTTCATCAGTCTTCTCTTTCCTTACACTATTGGTTTGATGCAGTTGTCACTGCTGTGTATCTTATTAATAGAATGCCTAGTAGTGTTCTTTCTCATAAGTCTCCCTTTGAAGTTTTATTCCATTCTCTTCCAGATTTTTCTCTTCTCAAAGTTTTTGGCTGTCAGTGTTTTCCATGGCTTAAGCCTTACTCAGTCCACAAACTTCAACCTAAGTCCATGGCTTGTGTGTTTTTAGGCTATCACCCTACCATTAAAGGCTATTGGTGTCTAGACCCTCTTACTAGAAAAGTTTACATCTCTAGGCATGTCTTGTTTAATGAGACTTGTTTTCCATTTGCTATCTCATCCCCTTCCTCATCTTCTTTGCCTACTCTTAATTCCTTTTCTGGCCATTTTCATCTTCTATTTCTTCTTCTTCAAAGTCATCTTCTGCCATATCTCATTCTCAATCCTATCCTAGTTCCTCTTCTCCATCAGCAGATTCTTCTTCTTCTATTCCTTTCACTACAACAAAATTGAGTTTTTACGACTCCACATTAACGGCATACAGTAAATGCAAGCCGTGGTTTCTCACTTTTACGACATGCTTTTTTTGCACGTCGTAAATACTTTTCCAACCACGGCGTGTCTATTGCATAGGCCATAAATGATAATAACGATGATTTTTTTACGGCTTGCAATGCATGCCGTAAATAATAAAACTTTCTACGACGTGCATATAGCGTGCCGTTAATACATCAATTATACACGACGCACATACGTTAGCCGTGAAAAGTGAATATTTTTTATGACGCACACAATGCCCGCCGTTAAAAATATTATATTTTTTACGACGCACATATTACCGGCTGTTTAAAATATTGTCTTTTCACGACGCACAATGCATGTCATGAATTGTATGTTAAAAAAATAAAGGCGCTAAAATAGAATTTTGTGGCGCCATTTCGCCAAAAAAAATAAAATAAAAATATACACGCTACTCCTCTCAGTGTCCTCTGCCTCTCATCTACCCCTTCTCTTTCGTCTCTCTCCTTTTGCAACCACCGCCATCGGGACGCCACCGACCGCTGACCGCCGACCATCTCTCCTCTTGCCATCATTCTCTCTCGACGAACTACCGACCACCTTACCTCTCCTCTCACCTCCTCTTTTTTTATTATTATTTATTTATAATAATCGTGTATTTGTATAGCTGTGTAAAAACCCTAGGTCATGTCTCCGTCTTCTTTAATTCAACCTTGGGTTTGATTTTGATTCAATTAGTGTTTTGATCTTTCAGATTAGACAGAGAACAGACACAACGAGAGAGAGGGAGAACCATCATCGTTACTCTTATTGAAAAGGTACCGTATATATATATCCACATTCATATGCTTTTTTGTTAAATCATCGATTGTTGATGCTTATGGTCATTGAGATTTTTTGACTCAAAGTTGCCAAGATGAAGGTAAGAAGATTTCCTTATTTTATATTGATTGTTATTTTTGTTTGGGTGCCAAGAAAATGCAGGAAAAATTAATCAAACTATAGAAATTTTGAGCATTGGTGTTTCACTATATGGGTTCAGTTAAAATGAGTCTGCCTTTGGTTTTTTGGGTTGGGTTAGTTTGGTTTGATTTTGGGGAAAAATCAAAGAAATAGAAGAAGAATCTGATTTCTGCAGAAACCCTCTCTCTCTTCTCCTCTCTCTCTCTCTCTCTCTCTCTCTCTCTCTCTCGATTTTGCTATGGCGGAATATATCTGTTTCGTCAATAAGGTAACTATAAAATTTCCATTTTTCTTGTTTCTTTCCCTTTTAGCTTTTGCTTTTTGATCCATTTCAACTTTGAATTTGTGGGTTTGTTCTTTGTTTTTTCCCTCTTAATTTTTATTTTTTTTAAGGCGTATGTTCGATGATTTTGAAAATGTCTTATTTCTTCTTGTACCCAAGCTTTTATTTTGAAAATTTGTTGCGGATTGGTAATCCATTGATGTTTATGGAAGCTAACTCAAGATGGGTTTGAAGTGAATCTTTGCATGCCCTGATCTGGCTTCGGATACTTTGAAACCCACATTGCATTCATCTTTTATTATTTCTTGATTTATGGGTTTGCAATTAATACAGATGGTTTGAAGGATGCCTTTTGTCTTTATTATTTCCCTGTTATTAAAAAAAATGTTTTGCTTTGTTTTGTTTTGTTTTTTGTGTGTGTGTGTGTGTAATATATGTAGATGAGTTTGAAGAAGAATATTATAGATATTTGTATTTTCTGAACTGCGTTGTTTTGTACCTATCAATATATTTCTTATATGTGGAATTTTTAGTTTCTGTTTTATAAAATAAAACCGGCATTTCTTTATTTTGTTTTTTCCCACATTTTTTCAGTCTTAAATTCACGATGATTTTCCCCCTAACTAGTTTTCTTATTCCCGTGGAATTTATAATTTCTATCTTCTACACTTGTTGTTTTACTTAATTCCTCAATTAGGGTTTTTATTTTATTTTATTTTATTTATAATTTGCTTCTTGATATTTGGGCATTATTTTTGGATCACAGGATACTCTCATCATAAAGCCCTCCAAGAAATCTCCAGTACTGTTAAGGACGATAGTTTTAATATTCGCAATGGTCTGTGGTGTGTATATCTGTTCGATTTGCATAAAGCAATCAAACACCCACACCAAGACTGAATTTCTAAGCATTGAAGTCACTGAGAGGCCTTATCCTGATTATGACATTAATAAATCCCAAATTCCCTACTTGCATTACCCCAAGCCTGAAACATTTAGCAGGTTAGTGAGAAATGAATTATTGATGTTGGTTTTGAATTTGGGACTGATTTGGATTTTGCTAATGTTGTGTTCTGGTTCATTTCAGGGCTGAATGTGCATGCAATCCTGTTCGATTCTTTGCCATTGTCTCAATGCAGAGATCTGGGACTGGATGGTTTGAGACACTGTTAAATAGTCATATGAGTGTGAGTTTCAATGGGGAGATATTCTATGTTCAAGAGAGGAGGGATAATATGTCTTCAATTATGCAGACGCTGGATAGAGTTTACAACTTGGATTGGTTAAGTAGTGCTTCAAAGAATCATTGCTCGGCTTAATCAGGTATACATTCTCAACTTTTTTTAAGCTATAGTTATTTTTATTATTTTTTCACTTGGTGGTTAATAAATAACATTGCTTATTTCTGTAAACACCTTTCTTCCTCATTGAACTACTACTTTACATCAGACTGTTTACCAAGGAAACCACACACACACACAAGAACAACAAATAATGTAGACATAGTGTCTCAAAGACTCAACATTCGAATGGCTTGGTACTTTTAGTGTGAAGTTGGTTGGTTGCTAAGAATATGAAAAAGAAAGAAAATGGGGAGGACAATGAAATTATCTGTCTTGCTTTTGTTGTTATTTTTGTCCATTTGCTTGGTTTCTGAAAGCCTTGGGCTTTTACCTTTTAAGTGAACTGATATGTAGTTTTAGGATTTGTAAAGGATTATCTGATGATGACTTGCAGGAATCAGCCTATGAGATTTTGCTTGCATCTATGATATTTTCTGGGTACTCTCTCTCTCTCTCTCTCTCTCTCTAATGTACATGTATGTGCTTGACCGGATCAGCCTGTGTCAATTCTCTGCTTAACTTTTTACACATCTGCAACATATCTTTTTCTTTCTTTCTTTCTCAGCTCTTTATAATGCTATGTGGCATAACTAGTCTTGAAATTCATGCTATTGAAGATAAAAGAAAAGAGAAGAGTTCTAAATTTCTGTCTGGATTGAAGAGTAGAAGGGATAGAAAATGTTTGCAATCTCAGCTTCCCGGAAAGCATTCAGAGCTCACTGATACCATTCGCGTTCAATTGCAAGTCAACTATATTGTGTTTTTCTTTTTCAATATCAGCAGTATTTTGCCTTTTTTCATATGTTGTGACCTATTTGTGGTAGTGATTGGCTTGCAAAGGAGTCTCGATGCTTACTGAAATCTTCTTGTTCAGTGCTGGCCAAACTACAACGCAAAACTTATATGTTACACTAAAAACTGGATGTAGGACAGTGCTTTGAAAACTCTGTAGTGTTGCCTGAATTGACTATGTGGTGGCCGATGCTTAAATGTTACTTGTACCTTTGGGGTTTCAAAATGTTAAATTATGTTTTGGGCTTTATAGATGGGAAAGAGTTTGAATTTTCTTGGTTTCAAAGATGATGAGTCATTGGAATTTCAGGAATTTTGTTACTAGAATTCTGGACAGCATCTATTCTAGGGAATTTTTTTGTTAATAAAATGGAGATGGAGGTAGTAATAGCGTGAGAGTTATAGAGTGGGCTTGCAGATGAATAAAGAATATTAGTGGCTAGAAAATTATCTTAAGTGATCTCTTTATTGAAGTAAAAGAGTCAAGTATTGTTTGTAAGCTGGTTGTCTTTTTTTCCTACTCAAACTGTTGTATCAATATTAGAGAAGTCAAAACTTTGATTACATAATTAGAAAAGGTAGATCATCTAATTAAATTTAAACTAATGGGTCTTTACTATAGTTAAGTGCTGAACTGATATTAGGAGCCCTTTTGCAACTTATTTAATGAAGTGAAGAATGGACGATGATTTTAATGCAGATTTCATACGTATGGAGACGAATGAGAATGAAATATCCTTGCTTGAGAAAAAGAGAGAAGGGCATGCTATTTTTGCAGCATTGTATTGTTGTAGTGTTTGCTGGAAAAAAAAAAATCTATTCAATTTCCTCTATAATCACATCCCTGCCTACAAGGAAAAAAAAAAAATCTATTCAATTTCATTTTCATTATGATTTATTCTAAACATTTGCCTTATAATAGTGTAAGTACCTTTTGATTATGTAATTCTGTCTAAATATATAACCTGTTTCATATACTAACCATTAAAGCTTCATTAATTTGTTTAGGACCATGGAACTGTTAGTTGAGTATTGAAAGGGTAAGGAGTCTATGAAAATCAACTAAAACATTTTGTTTATAATGTTATAGAGAATCAAAATCAACCAAAACATTTCTAACACCAAAATTATAAATTCTATGTTTATGGAAGCTTAAGCAGAAACATCTATAAATTTTCAGGTTGAGGATCTTGCTCGGTTATCGTTAATACAACTCCTGTCTATATTGATGTGGATGATGGGCGGAAGAAGGTAAAGTAATCATTGGAATTTATTCGTATAGATTCCCTTTTTTTATTTACTTTTCTTTAGGTATGGATACATTTTCACATAATCTACAAATCAAAGTAGTCATTGCTCCACTAAAAAATCCAAAATACACAAAAAGCCAATATTAATTCTATTTCTTTCTTGTGCTTAACCCCAGCAAGTTGCGCAAGCCAATATTAATGCTATTTCTTTCTTCCTTCTTCCTAAAACCCTTGTTTCGTCTCTCTCTCTCTCTCTCTCTCTCTCTCTCTCTCGGTATATATATATTTATATCCCCCTCCTCCCTTCTCTTCTCTATTTTTCTCTTCTCTTCTCTTCTCTCTCTACATACATACATACACCTTCTATATCTATCTACATTTTTGGGGTTTTTGTTCTCTGCCTTTTTTACTTTTTTTTTTTGGTTTTGATTTTGATTTTGATTTTGATTTTTTTGTGGATTGTTGTTTATTGAGTATGATGTATATTTCTGTATCTATATTTTTGGGGCATTACAGTATGAGTATTGGATATTCCATTGGCTTCCATGTTTATAAATTCATTCAAAAGAAAGGATGAATGTAGATTTAAGATAATATTAACCAGATCCATAGAAATTGGGGCATTATAGCGGTACATAAAACAGAAATTGTGATATTTGTGTGGGTGTGTATTTTGTGTTTGGTAAGCAGTACCTTGATTTTATCACCCTTTGATATTAAATAATAGAATGAGATTGTTTTAGATTTGTGAACACTACAATATTAAGAGAACTATTCTTGAAATGGTTAGTGATTTGAAGTTTGCCAATGCTAATTATTCTTGATTTTTTATTTTTGAAATACATAGGTAGTAATCAATCCAATGACAATAATCTGACAGGTATAATACATGGCATTGCTTATATGATATCTATTATGGACAGTTTCTTTGGACCAATGGGGCATTGGTTGGCTTGCTTAAGTAGTTTGCTATTTTAATAAAACTGGGGAAACATTCTTTAGTGGTGTACGCTATGAATTTGAGAAATGGAGTAGGGTGTGAGAATGCTTATTTAACATGTTTTTTTTTTTTTTTTTTTTTCACACCAAAATCTAGTCTGTACGACAAACTTTCCACTTTAAATTTTGAAATATTACTCACATATTATGTTCACACGTTTCTGATTTTATCACATGGTTCATTTGTGTATGATATATATATATATGTCTGTGATTGTTATGTTTGTGAATGCTGATTTTAATGGAGCTGTGCTGAACTTTTATTGATTAGGGCAGTGCTTTAGACCCCCACTGGGGGTCAACCCCCAGTGACATGGCACCATTTCATTGGTTGAAATAAAAAAAAAAAAAACAGTTTTTTTTTTTTTTTTCCAGCCAATCAGTGACTTCCGTGGATGACCCCCAGCACCCCCAACTGGGGGTCTTAGGCATTTTCCTATTGATTATATGTTTGCAGGTAGAGGAAGAAATGCTGATGCGCAAGTTCTATGAACTGATGGCTGCCCAAGCTCTAACCAAAAATGTATGTTTATTCTCAGGCCTTTAACCATTTTACACTTTTTTTGGGTTCAAAATTAAACAAATAGTGTCCGGACAAACTTTATTCTCACTCTATGTTAAAATGTGGTTAACAAATTGCATGTTGAAGTGTGACTCTCTACATGTGCATAGACTTGTCTGTTTCTCTTGTTTCTCTCCATCTATTATCTATAACTCATATTACAGCTTCCTTCTGTGTATTTGGTTTAGTGAGGTTGTCCAAGATTGGTGAATCTCCTGCTTATGCGTGTGAAGGCCTCTCTTTTTTTCTACATAGAAGATGTAATGAGAAAGCAGAATTGGTTCAAAGAAGATAAAGTCAAAGCATTATAATAAGGTAGACACTATGTGATCCCTTTTATACAACCTTATTAGCAGAGTTGAAATCATCTGGAATGCATATTGAGATATCTCTTTTTCTGAATGGAGTAAAAGACCCTTTTGGATGTTCGTTTCTTTTGGCTTAGGTGTTGAACAGATTTAGACTACTTTGTATACTTCTTCACTTATGATATTACTCTTCACTTATAATATTATTATTAATATGGAGCACACTGTTCTTTTTCTGCTTTAAATGCCATAAAATCTTTCAAATATTTTGCTTGAAATGCTTATTTTATAAATTTCACCCTTTTGTTGCTTATGTTTATTCAATTTATTCTAGCTTACCCTCATGCTGCGGGTGGCATTATGTTTAACCAAAGTAAATAGGTTCATCTTTTTTAGACAATCTTTACCAAGGCAAGTATACAAACTACTTATAGTTAGTTGTCCACCTAAAGTGTAATTATTCACTTATCAAAAGAAGAAGAAGTAATTAAAGATATTCAGATCGCTGAAAGTCACCTGTCATGCGTTGCCTTTTAACAGCATTTTATTCTTTGTTGTCTCAACTTTACATACATAGCTGGTTTCTTTGACTACGTCACACTTTCTAATGCTGATTTCATTGATAATGTTGAATTGAACTCTTTATGCTGAATGGTCTATGGTTCATATACCACTTCCCACTAATAGAAACATTAAACTATAGAACCATGGGGCCTTTGATTGATAAGAAATCAATGACATCCATCCATGGATGATCCATCTTCTTCTCTAATGCAGTTATAGTCTGCTGCATTCCCAAAAACAAGTTGGGATCAAGATTCTGGCAAAATATTTAGAATTTTTAACTGATATATTTAAGTGTATAAACTGGAAATTACCCTCTTGATGGTGGTTCATAGTTTTGTTGCTGTGGCTGCCAAAGCTGGAGATGGACAGGTGCATGTGAGTCATCTCCAAGGCTTAAACTATTTGAGAGCAGAGCATTCCTATTTGCTCCATTTACATCCCTTGTTCCATAAACCTAGGGGATGCGCAAATGTTTCTACTGAGACAACAAAATAGCTTGCATTTTGATATAAATTTGATGATGGAAATTAGGTTTCTTCTTCTCTTTAAACTCTACATTTGAATCAGTGAGCAAATCATTTGCTAGTATCTCCCTAGGGTTCTTAGTAGATTCAGAAAATTTATCATCAGTTCCTGATTGATTTGTTGCAGCATTGCTATCACTCATCACTTTTATTTTTCTTTTTTCTTCCAATAGTTTGCTCAAAGGTAGAACAGTGACAAATTATAAGGTATACTTGTCAAAGCCTCCTTGTGAAAGAGTTAAATTATTCTTTCGTACATACTCATCCTGTTTGACAAAATGCTATACATAAATGGATTGGGTAATGATATATAATTGAAAATTTATGTGGAAAAATTGTACAAAAAATGATGTGGAAGGTTTGTCTTCATTCGTTTCAAATAAAAAATTCTATCAAGAGGGCATATTATTGTAAGAATAACACTATCACATCATTCTGGTAAAATTTTCTATATAACAATTACATGTAAAAATCATTTTCTAAATGTGTTTTTACTCATTTCGTTTCTCTCTCATATATATATATATATATTAATACGGGCCTCATTATCTGTGTCTAGTAATAAAGAATGTTTATGTATAATATTTGTGAGCTAGTTTAGGACATTCCTGTGTAACGCTATACAAACTAAAAATACTAACACAATTTTCTTACTTTTTGATGTGACACAATCCTTATCATATCATTAAAGTACGTTCTGCTTCAATTTTCTATTGTTGCATAGTAAGAAAATTTTATAAGATTTATTAGTTTGTATAATATTTTCCTTCCTAGTCACCTCTCTGGCACGTATAATCACACCCAAAAATGTAATTATCTACTTTTTGCATGCAAGTTTTCATTCCTTGCACATTTGTAGAAATAATGATTCAGGCTATAGCCTAACATAATCTGTGACAATGTCACATTGTTTACACATTTAATTCCCTCTTCTTGCTTCAGGATTATAAAGAAAAGTCGTCCCAGCAATGACGAATTTGATGTTGGAGTTACTTTGGAGGATGATGAGTGTGATGAGAGTGATGATGGTGATGATGATGATGATGGGCGGCTAGACAGTGTGGATGACAAAGTAAGGAAGAAGGAGATGAGAAAGGGTATTATTCTCGCTACAACACTTGAACGTATTGAGAAAAAATTTGTCATTACCGATCCAAGGCTGCCTGATAATCCCATTGTAAGACTCCCTCCTATCTAGCTACTTAAAAAATACTATTGTTTTTCATACTGACCATTGTAGTTTTCTTCTTATAATTTGAGCTCACTTGTAGGAAAATAATTTATTTATCTATTATGTTTGAATTTTTAGATATTTGCATCTGATAGCTTCTTGGAGCTAACTGAATATAGTCACGAAGAAATCCTAGGAAGAAATTGCAGGTAAGAATTGATACTTAGGCACTTGAATTTAAATATTTCCATGTCATTGAATTGATTTGTTGCAACGGAATAGCTTTTAGCTGTAAAAAATTGTCAAAAAACAATATGAACAATTTGGATTGGATTTAGCTTCTCTATTACTCTAATTGTTGCAATGGTACATGACCCAAACAACATTTGGAAATATTTAAATTCAGTTTAGTTTATTATTATTTATTTATTCTAATATGCCTACTACTTGTTTGAACTTGACTAGGTTTCTTCAAGGCCCTGAAACAGATCCAGCCACAGTGAGGACAATTAGACATGCAATTGATACCCAAATAGATGTTACTATGCAGCTTATTAATTACACCAAAATTGGTATGCTTATCATTTTCAGCTTATAACATGAATCTAACTTCACATTTTAGTGTCATAACATGATACCAAAGATCCCACCTGAGAAGGAGTACCAGTCGTCTCTTATATAGAATGACAAGTCACTGGATTTGGTAAGATCTCATTTGACATATCCAATTTCTTCTTAATTTTCAGTTGCTGCAATGATCTTCCTAAAATGGCAATTATCTCCTACTATTTTAGAGTTGTTTCCAAATAGATATATATTTTACTTTATTTGTAATTTGGTACATGACTTTTATTCCAGATTTGTAAAGATAAAGATGAAGCTGAGCAATGGTTTATAGTCCTGGAACATACACTCGAAGAAGTTCTCCTTTGAACTCTCCATTTTGTAGTGGTGATAGCTTGCAGAAGGTATGATTTCTAGTTTTGCACACATGCAAAAAGTTCACCTTGAGACACACATAGGCACCTTTATGTAAAAACAAATGCACATGGACACAATTCTCCTTAAGAATGCTTAAACTTGTCTGCATTTTCCTATAAGTTTTACTTACTATTTTCCTTTTTGGTTTCATTGGTTAAAGCCATATGTTATTAAAGCTTGTGATTTCATTCAATTCAATTGAAAGATTGTTGGTTGTTACATTACACTTGCTCCTCATGTTAAAATTAAAGAAAATCAGAGAAGAACTTGAATTTATTTGCAATTTGATACAATTGCTTTGTTGGACTGAGCTGTGGCTGGAACTGCTGCAGTTGTTCTATTGTTCTGAGCTGTGGCCATGGCTGTGGCCTTGTGTCACGGACCATGTAGCCCTTGTGTCCTTCAATTGTCTCGCTGATCTGACCTCCTAAACCTGCTGGTAGTTACATAAGTATGGTTGACATTCAGATTTGGCATACCTTATCCTACCTTTAGAACCTATTTTTATTTAGCATTCAAGTTTGTATTTTGTTAGAATTCAAGTAATAACAATTTTATCATAATTAGTAAAAATTACCAAGAAAAGGGTTAATCACATCCATTGATTTCTTGATGAATATAAACTATGGAAAAACAATAACTTCACAAAGAGGGTAAAAAAAAGAGAGATTGAAATGGAAAAAGATAAGTAGATATTGAGCTTAAAAATCAGACACAACACCTTTTTCATTATTAATTATACAGTTCTTTTATGTGCACAAAATTGGATTGGAGAAATTAACAAGGAGATTGGGATTTGCTTAATCTCTGTCATAAGCCAAATGAAAAGTGACTTTCATTATTGGTCTTGCGGTGTTGCTCATGTTGTACTAAGGAATGGAAACAGAGCTGAAAATCATTCAAAACAAGAAAACCAAGAAAAGGAAACAAGAAACTAAGAAAGAATTTAATACAGAGAGGGTTGAGTGAAGTGAGTACCCTTATTTATAATCTCTGCTGTACAGGTTTATAATCTTTACTTGTCATTCAATTCTGAGTTGGGAGTGTCTGAGGGTTGAGTTTTGTGAGAGCATACCCTTATTTATAATCTTTGTGGGCCTTTAATGCATGTTGCTGGTTTGTTGCAATCAAGGTCTTAAAAATGGTTGGAAGATTCTGCCTATTTAATAATGATAACAAGGTGACTATTGTAATTTGAATAGGAAAAGGACAGGTTGGTATGTTATAGAAGTGATTTTGAATGACTTGTTCAAGTCTACTTTTTTCATTTTATCTATAGAAAATCTTATTAAGAACATGGAAGATGCTTTTGTGCTATTCAGCTATTTAGCTACAGTGGAGATCATTCGTGTAAGGGATTTAATTAGTTGGGAATTTCTTCAGTCTATCAATCAGTGTTGGAAATATTACCTTTGACAATGTCGGGGCCATGTTTAAGAGGGTGGTGTCAATTGATGACACTAGATAAATTTATTATTTTTTTTAACCCATGCAGAAATATGCTAAAGTGGTGTCTAAAATTTTTGTTTTTCATGTGGTTTGACGAGTTTGAATTACTTTTGTTTATAAAGAATATATAAAATTACAATGCATCATATGAAAGTTGATTTTGTTGTAGAAATTAAAAATCTAATACAATGACATTGATGATAACTAGTTGAATGAAATTCTTAGTTATGCCATTGAATTTGTTTAGGGCATGGATGATATATACAATAAAGATATTAATAAAAGGCCCATAAAGATATTAATTTATTTTTTTATCTATAGTCTTGCTCTCTGATAATTGGGTCTCTATAATTTCAATTCAATCAATTTTGACTGTAATTTTTTTTTTAAAAAAATATTAGATCTATTTAGTTCAATTGATAACAATGATTAAGAAATTTGGATAGAAATTGAAAGAAAAATAGTTCATTCAAAATGAAATAGAATATTTTAAATTAGATGTCAACTTCTTAATCATTTTGTGAAGAACGAGTTGATTATTCTATATGAACCAATGTTTGTATTACTTTTGTTGTTACATTGTCTAACTTGGGTTCCTTATCTTAAATGTTATATATTGTAGAATAAGGTTCAAGAGCTTCACAAGCCTTTTACAGAAGCAGGGCCAACGTCTATCAAAGATGATGCAACTGTTCATGCATTTGGTCCAGAACGGCGTGGTAGGGTAAGAGGGCTTGGATTTGTGCTTAAAGATGCTATTGGAAGCACTGTTGCTTGGGCAATCCATTTTATTAGCTTTGACTTTGAGTAGAACTAACATCTATGGATAGTTTTTGAGGACTTTGATGAATAGATTTCTATAATTTTTGAATAGTTTTGGGTAATGTTCACAAACTTATGTGTATAGTTTTGAATGGTTTATAACTTTTTTGGATAATTTAGAACTTAAGGATAGTCCTTTTGGATGTTTGGAATGTATATATTGACAATTTTTGAATGTTTATAATTTATAGATATAGCTTATTTTTCATGGTTGAAATAATATTTTGGTGGTTGATTAATATTTTGTGAAGCTTGTTTGTAATATTAGATTGTACAAAACAGGTCAAATATAAAATCTGTTCAATTAAAAAAAAAATGCACATTCTACGGCAAGCAAATTAGGTCATTATATAAAATATTTCACAGCATTTCATGTACACCGTGGTATGTTCTACTTATTTACGGCAGGCTGAGCAAGTTGTTATATTATATATTTTACGGCGTGCAATCAACGTCGTTGTTTGTCTCACCAATTATCGGCGTGCAAAAGTAGTCGTAGAAAAAGTAATGACGATGCACAAAATCTGTCGTTAAATAGTCTTTAACGGCGTAGTATAGCATGTCGTAGAAAAAGTAATAATGATGCACAAAATCTGTCGTTAAATAGTCTTTAACGGCGTACTATAGCATGTCGTAGAAAAAGTAACGATGACGTACAAAATCTGTCGTTAAATAGTTTTTAACGGCGTACAAACCAAGTCGTTGAAAGTGAATGACTTTCCATGACTGGTTATAATATGACGTGCGTGTGCATGTCGTAGAAGGGTTTTTACGGTGTGCATTGCACGTCGTAAAAACCTTTTTTTGTTGTAGTGTTTGTGTTCTTCTCCAGCTTCTCATGCAATTCCAATCCACTCCATTTCTATTGATCTACCAGTTCCACATTCTTCTACTATTACTCATTCTTCTAATATTCATCCTATGACTACTCGTTCCAAAGCTAGATCTTTTGCTCTTACTGCTGCTTCTGATTTTCGTCTGACTGAACCCTTAACTGTCAAGGAGGCTCTTACTTCCTCTGTTTGGGTCACTGCTATGCAAGAGGAGTATCATGCTCTTCAACAACAACATACTTGGGATCTTGTTTCTCTTCCTCCTCATAAGGTTGCCATTGGTTGTAAATGGGTTTTTCGAATCAAAAGGAACTCTGATGGGTCTGTGGCTCGATATAAGGCTCGATTGGTAGCTAAAGGCTACCTTCAACAAGAAGGTATTGATTTTTAAGAAACATTAGTCCTGTTGCTAAACTCCCAACCATTCGGATTCTACTGTGTATAGCACTTCATAACCAATGGCCTATCAAGCAATTAGACATATCTAATGCATTTCTTCACAGGAAATTAGAAGAGGAGGTTTACATGTTACAACCACCTGGTTTTCTTCAATCTCCTAATCAAGTGTGTAAGTTGAACAAGGCTTTCTATGGTCTTAAACAAGCCCCTCGGGCTTGGTATTCTACATTTGCTTCTTTCCTTCTTTCTCAGGGATTTACTAATAGCAAATCTGATACTTCCCTCTTTGTTCATCATTCCTCTGCTGGCTTCATGCTTCTTGTCGTGTATGTTGATGATATCTTGGTTACAGAAAGTAATTCATCTCTGGTTTCTCATTTGATCACTCAGATGCATCAAGTGTTTTCCATGAAGGGCTTGGGTTCTGTTTCATATTTTCTGGGCATCTCTGTGGAATGTCAAGGTGCTGATTATTTCCTTTCTCAAGCGAAGTATGCCACTAAATTGTTACACAAAGCTGGACTCACTGATTGTAAGCCTTGTTTCACTCCTTCGGCTCTCAAACCTCATTCTACTTCTCATGATTCTCTTCCTTTTTCTAACCCCTCTTTATACTGTAGTCTTGTTGGTGGTTTCCAATATCTTACCCTTACTCGCCCAGATATTTCCTTAGCTGTTAATCAGGCTTGCCAGTTTATGCATCTTCCTACCAATGACCATTTTCAGTTAGTTAAAAGGCTGTTTCGTTATATTAAAGGTACTCTTCAACATGGTTTGCGCTTTACCTCTGGTCTTTTCTCTATTCATGCATTTTCTGATGCCAACTGGGCTGGTGACTGTCTTGATCAAAAATCAACCTCTGGGTATTGTGTGTTTCTCGGTCCTAACTTGATTTCTTGGTCTGCAAAGAAACAAGCGACTGTTTCTCGTTCCTCTACTGAGGCCGAGTATCACGCCCTTGCCCATGCCACTGTCGAAATTACTTGGTTACAGCAGCTTCTTATATATATGTGCATTTCCTCTTCTATTATTCCCGACCTCTGGTGTGACAATCTCTCTGCCATGGCCTTAGCTTCTAACCCTGTATTTCATTCTCGTTCAAAACATATCGAAATCGACTGTCATTTTATCCGTGAAACGGTGCTTGCTAAGCAAATTGCTCTCAAGTATATTTCTACTTTTGATCTGAATGCATATATTTTTACGAAGCCTTTGTCTCACTCTCGGTTTCACCATCTCAAAGACAAGCTGCTTGTGCTTCCATGCACCTTCAGCTTGCGGGGGGATGATAAGATATCAGCTTATAAAGCTCAAGTATCAACTCATAAATCTACTACAGCTTAAACAACTCAAACAGTTCATACAACAACTCACACAGTGCAGTCTCAGTAACAGCATTGTACAGAGCTGTCTGTCATGCCCTGTATCTCACAAGCATGTCTTGCTAACGAATCTTATTATAACTGAATTAGTTCTAGAATCTGTTAGTGAGTTAGTAGTTAGAGAGTTAGTTAGATATTAGAGAGTTAGTTAGATATTTTTATTTTATAAATATCTATGTAAGCATCTAATAATTAATTCAATGAAAAAGAAAGTTTGTTTGTAATTTTCATCAATGTCAAGTATTTTTCAAACTATAATTCATATTCTATAGGTGTCTATAGCAGTTAATCATATCATGATAGTTAATTTATAGAGTTCTTTCCTATTTCATGCTTTCTTTAGGGTTGGTACGATAAATGATTTTTTAGTAATTTTTTTTGTTTGTTTTTTGTTCTTACTTTTGTACGAGTTGTTGCTCAAAAACTTGTTGCTTTTGAAAAATAATAAAATGTTATTTTTTTGTTATTAAAACAATTTAGGTGGGGTTTGATTTTATTATTATTATTATTTTTTTCACTTTAGTGATTTTTTTTTTTTTGAAAATTTTAATTTTACTTTTTTAAGGTATTATTGGACATTCCCTACATTAGCATACTTTTTTATTTATTTATTTTATTATTTTTTTAGGTCACATCACATTTTTATTTTTTTACACATCTTTTCGTAAAAATTCAAAAAATATATTTATTTAGATCATTTCAAACACCCTCTAAATCTTTCTAGACTTGAAATACTTGGAAAGTAAAGAAAAATTAATATATATATATATATTATTATTAAAAACAACAAAATTCAATTAAAAATGTTGATTTTTTTTTTTTCTTTCTCAATTATCAGCTGAATAAGCTGAAAATAAAGAAACAACCAAAATATATTTGGCTTAAATAGTCAAAATGTAACCTCTTTTTTTTTTTTTTTTTTTTTTTTTTTTTTTTTTTTTTTTTTTCTCTCCCAGAAACCAAACACAGTGTATTGTAAAATCAAATTTGGCTACCCAAAATAAGTATGCACTTTTTATCTTTTTATTTTTTTTCATCACATCACCTCTCTACTTTTCTGCAAATCTTTTCGTAAAAAGACAAAAAGTACACTTATTTAGGTCATCCCAAACAACCCCTAAGTGAGCATTATTATTTAAGTAAAAACAATTAGACATACTTTTCAAGTTCAATAATGTGGTAACCAATTATGATATTTAAGGCAATAATCTCTTTCATATTTTCTCTAATCATTAACCAATTATAAGGGTGTTCAGTGGATATTCCGATCTACTCAAACTGACCGAATAAAACTAATCTGCTTCATTTTGGACGGATACATGATGACGAGTTGATGGCTATAGATTTATTTTTTTTCAATCCGCCTAGTTTTGAACGAATGGCAGATTTGAGGTTCCTTTAGCTGCAAAACCAAATCGTCAAACCGCGAGCACTCCTAGTAATTTGTAAGACTTTGAGTTTTCAATTTATTTAGATATTCTGTTTGTATTTTCAATTGAAAAAGCGGTTAGATATTTTGTTGTGTTTTCAATTTATTTTTAATTTGGAAATTCTTTTATCGAATCGAAAATGTTGATATTTGATATTGAAAAATCTAGAAACCTCCTAGATGTTGATTTGTGATTATGTATCAATTTTAAGCAGAATATAAAAATCCCAATCAAACAATCAAGAGAAAGAGACACAACGATTTTACGTGGAAAAACCACAATTGGACACCTTCCAATTGTGATAAAAAAACCACGGGCCACAGCCACCAAAACAATCCACTAAGAAGATATAAAGGAATTACACAGGTATCACTCTCAATTATCTAGCGAATCCACAACGCCTAATTGAACCAACCTCTATGTGCCTCTTCCAACCCCATCTTCACCACGGAATTGTCTTTCTGATGAGCCACTCCGGATTCCACCACCGAAGCTTCAGACCGAATTCTTCAGAATCCACAACTGAAGAACAACTCTCTCTTTTGTGTAACAAACAAAACCTTTGATGTAGCCTTTTCAGATCATGAGTTGAATACTCAATAAGACATCAAAGAAAAATAAAATATCCCCAGATATAAACCTTTAAGGACCAAAAAGAAGATCTGGAGGAATAATTAATGAGTAGTCTAGTTTTGGGAGAAAACCAACTACTTATAAAGAACCAAAATAATCCTTGTCTTGGAAGAAATCCAACTTCTTGTAGAACACCAAAAGAAATCCTGTTTCAGAAGAAAACCAACTCTTTGAAAAAAATCCGGATTCTGAGGCTCGCTCGAGCGAGGCTTTCCTGGCTCGAGCGAGGAGAGTAAATTTCGTGATTTCTACTAGTGCCTTCGCTCGAGCGACCAATCACTTTCTTCAGGTTTTTGTATGGACGCAATCCTTGGCTCGAGCGAGCATTCCTTGGATCGAGCGAGCAAGCCTTAGCTCGAGCGAGCACTCCTTGGCTCGAGCGAGCAACGGCTGACATGCAATTTTGAATGCAAATTTGAATTTTGCTTCGGCCGCGAGCTGACCGGGCAGCTCGACCCCCGTAATAATCAGCGAAGTGGCAATCTTGAAAGTATTAACATCACAAACTTCTCTGCATGGCTCGATTCGGGTTGGATTCGCATCTAAAAAACTCATAGCCTCACTGAAATAGAAATGCGAATAAAATTACAACTCAAAGGAGTTTTGTCAAACGGGGTTGCCAACAATAAAAACCTAACAGATATTTTTGTGTGGAAAATATAAGGCTTAATTTGGTCATTTAAAAAAAAATTCAAATTAAATAGTTTTTTAACAAAAAAAAGTAATTAAATAATTTTGATAATGTATGGTTTTTTTATACGTATTTATTATTGGTATTTGACAATTTACTTGATAACCTTTTAGTTATGTTGAATTGGATTGTTATCCCAAAAAAACAATGTTGATAAGTTATTGTATTACGTTCAAAATTTATAAAAATTTAAACTGTCAAATCGATTTGCATCCATCCGCCAATATGTTCAATCGACATCCATCAATTCAGTGGACAAATATGAATTGATTTTTTTCAATCTACTAACCTAACAGACGAATGACAAATTAAAAAAATTTCAGCCGCAATCGAACTGCGAAGACTCCTCATACCAAGTCACAGGAGGCTTGGACTTTTGTCCTATCAGGTCATTTGAAGGCATGGTCTTTCCATGCCGAAGATATGTATGATCTTCTTCGGACTTCTATTGTACCAAGTCATAGATGAATTGGGCTTTTGAAATCTGAACGTCGAATGCTGATTGTGGTGTGAGAACGTCTGTTCTCCATTTCGCTCCACCTTATGGGCGATATTTAAAATGACAGATAGTATGGCTTTATGATAATGAGTCACATCTATTGTTATCAGATGGTGTGTATTCTTGTACCAAAAGTGATAACAACAGGCAATATAGTAGTAGAATTATTTAGGGTGTGTTTGGTAACGTTTACGTTTTCAGTTTATATTTACAAAAATTTTATAAACTGATTTTTGTTTATTTTTTGTTTATTTTTAGAAAAATATAAATTACAAACGTGTTTGGTAATTGAAAAAATGTTTACAAAATTTTAAAAATATAAAAAAAAGTGAGAAATGACAAGTGGCGGCGAAAGACAGTGGTGGAAAGTGGTGACGGTGGGTGGTGGGTAGCTGGTGGTGGCGGGTGGTTGGTGGTGGTGGGTGTGTGGGTGACGGTGGCGGGTGGTAGGTGAGAGCGAGTGGGTGGTGGTGGTGGCAGGTAGCGGATGACGGGTGGTGGTGGTGGGTGGGTGGTGGTGGCGCGTAGGTGGTTGGTGGGTGGGTGGGTGGATGACGGTGGCGGGTGGTGGGTGGTACTAAGTAGGTGGTGGTGACGGGTGGTGGGTGGTAGTGGCGGCAAGTGGGTAGCAGATGGTGGGTGATGGTGGCGGGTGGGTGGGTGATGGTGGCGGGTGGTAGCGAGTGGGTGGCGGTGGCAAGTGGGTGGCGGATGGCGGGTGGTGGTGGGTGGCGGCGGGTGGTGGTGGTGATGGTGGTGGGTAGGTGGGTGACGGTGTCGAGTGGGTGGGTGACGGTGGCAGGTGGGTGGCGGATGGGTGGTGGGTGATGATGGTGGTAGTGGGTGGTGGTAGCAGGTGGATGGCAAGTGGCTGGTGGTGGTGGGTGACTGGTGGTGACAGGTGGGTGGTGGGTGGTAAGTGGTGGTGGCAAGTAGATGGCGGGTGGTGGTAGTGGGCGGTGGATGGTAGTGGCGGGTGGCCGGTGGTGGCGGGTGGGTGGTGGTGATGGTGAGGGGTGGGTGGTGGTGACGAGTGGATGGCAGGTGGGTGGTGGTGGTTGGTGTGTGATGAGTGGTGGTGGCAGGTGGTGGTGGCGGAAGACGGTGGTGGAAAATGGTGGTGGCTAGTGTTGGGTGGTAAAAAAAAAAAAAAACTGAAAACTCAAAATGGAAACATATTTTTTGTGTTTTCATTTTTTGACCAAATTTATAAACTGAGACCACTGATTTATAAATCAAAAATTTTACCAAACAAGTTTTTATTTGAGTTTTTAAAATTTTTGTAAATATAAACTGAAAACTGAAAACGTAAGTATTACCAAACGGCACCTTAGTGTGGTTGGTTTGAGTTTTTTGAATTAAGTTTTTTAAAAATTGAATTTTTTAGTTTTCGTATTTTTTTGTTTTAAGTAAATATTTTTTAAATTTTAAACATTTTTTTTTTACTTTTTTGATGCACCTTACTTAGATGTATCTAAAAAGTAAAAAAGTTGTGAAAAAATATTTTAAAAAATTAATAAATACATAAAAATACAAAAAATGTACTGAATTCTTGTATTTTTTTTTATATTTTTAGTATTTAGTGAATTTTTAAAAGATTTTTTTTTATAATTTTTTTACTTTTTAGGTGTATTTATGTTAGATGTAAAAAAAATTGTTTAAAATATTAAAAAAAAATTGCTTAAAATATTAAAAAAATTTTTTTTTCTAAAAAGTAAAAAAAATTGCTTAAAATATTAAAAAAAATTCAGTAAAAACAAAAAAATACGGAAAATAAAAAAATAGAATTTTCTGAAAAGTATTTTTTGAAAAGTGAAAACAAGCAAGGTGATTATTAATTTTTTATAGCTTTGTTTAATTTTTTTTTTAAATGAGTTTATTTACTTATTTTGACTTTTTAGACTGCTTCTAGACTGAAATTTTTGGAATTTAAATAAAAACTCACTAAGAAAATTTATTGAAAAACAGAAAGGACAAGAAAATCAACTTTACTAAACTTTATATATATATATATATATTTCATTTTGATCCAATTTTTTATTTTAATTTTTATGCGATGTCAAATCTATAGAGAACCAAAAAAAGTTTAAAAAATGTGACAAAAACATAGAATTTTTATTTATTTTTTATTTATTTTTTTTGTGGTATAGGATTCATTTGGAAAGTTGGTTGATTTTTTTGACTATTTTAGCTTGGAATTAAAAATCTTCATTTGGAAAGGGCTTTAGTTTTTTTGACTTTTTGTGAGAGAAAGAAGGTAATGATTATGAGTTAGATATGATATTTTTTTCTTATTAAACTAAAAAGAAATCTATTTTATTTTTTTTGTGACTATTTTAACCAAAAAAGTCTAACCTCCAACTTTCCAAATGAGCTCATAATATGTTAGAGCATCCACAATAGACATACTAACGCGTTTGTTAGTGTCAGTTGCCAAGTTTTGGCTAGTAGTGGTGTGTGTTTGGGGCTGCAATGGAGTTGTTAGTGCGTGTGTTAGTGGCCTTCGTTAGCGTCAGTTGCTAAATGGTTTGTTAACTGCGGCTAGCGCTTTAGCTAGCGCAAGGAAGTGTTTTTTTTTGTCTTTTGGGTTGACCGGCCGGTTGACCCGATCAACGGAATATTTTTTTTTTTTACTTGTTTGGATTTTTGTTTTGGACTTAAAATTTAATTTTGGGTTTGAAATTTTTTATTAAACTAAATTATTTATTTATTTTATTTATTATATGCACACACACATATATATATATATATATATATTTAACACACACCTTAACATATTCATTGCACTGTCACTCACTCTCTAAAATTAACAAACTCTTAATACATCTTAACAAATATTTTTAAATCCTCTTTTTATCACTTTTTATCATATAATACACACTTTAAAAAATAATTTTGATTATCCCATTGTAGATGCCCTTGTTAGAGTTAGATTGGTACAGTACGTCGATGTCATTCCATTAACTCAAAAGCAAGACCTCACCCTACTGATATCTACGTGCTCCTCTCATAGCCACTTAAGCCACCATCCAAATAAAAAATTATTATACTAAAGTTTCGTTCGAGAATAAATTTTTTAAATAATTTTTTAATTTTTTGATCAAAATATAATGTACAAAAAATTAGGGATTGTTTATTTTTTGAGTTAGGCTAAATAATCACAAAAGAACAAAAAAAAAGTAAAAAAAATTATAAAAAGTCAAAAATCACAAAATGACAAAAAAAATTCCACTATTCCAAAGGTAAAAAGCCAAAAAAAGCCAATCAAAAATACCAAACGAACAAAAAAGTCTCAGGCTAAAAAAGTTAAAAAAATTAAAAAGCAAACTAAAAAAAGTCATTGTCAAACGAAGGCTTAGGCCTCGTTTGGCAAGTGACTATTTTAGCTAAAAGCTAAAAAGTTGCTAAAAAAATCAAAAAGCCTATAACTTATATTAAAAAGTCAAAGATTACATTTTTTCTTTACTTTTTGCACATCTTTTCGTAAGAAGTCAAAAAATCACCCCAAACATATTAGTTTTTTTTACTTCATATTTTAGCCAAAAAGTCAAAAAATTACTAAAATAGCCTGTTCCCAAATGTGGCCTTAGTATGTTTGGAATGACTTTTTAGTTTTTTACGAAAAGATGTACAAAAAGTATAGAAAAAAGAGAATATTTGACTTTTTGATCTAGGTTATTGATTTTTTAAATTTTTTTAATAACCTTTTAGTTTTTTGACTAAAATTACCATTTGCCAAACGGGGTCTAAGTGCAGAAATTGAGCCAATCTAGGCCAACCAGCAAAAATGCAGTCCAAGTCCACCCACGGGCAGGAGCGAAGACAGCATAGGCTGGGGGGGGGGGGTCACATGCCCCCCTCAGTTTTGCAATATTTTTTTTTTTGTTTTTTGTTATTGTCATGTATAAAATGTATTGTCTCTCTCTTTTTTTTTTTCTTTTCTTCCCTTAACATGTTCTTCGGCTAATGATTTATTATATTGTTCACAACGAGTAGTTATTTGATACTTTAGGAACACTATGTGTTATTATTTACGTAGTAGTTTAAATCAATAGTGTAGCGAAAAATATTATAGATTGGATATAATAAACTCATTATTTTCAAGTAGTTGACATACTACTTAATGTAATTTGTGATTTTCTATACTTTGAGCATTACGTAGGTAACGTCATATGGTATCCTAAGACTCTTTAATAATTTTCATTCAAAACACATCATTTATAAGTAATGTCACATCTTTAATATTTTTCTGTCAAATAAAAATTAAATAGATTCTATAATAATTTGTGCTATAAATGATGTGTTTTATTTTTTAAAATTAGGAATTTTGATCCATAATTTTTTGTGCTAAAATTGCAAACTTACATCATCTCACACCGAGCTATTTCACACTATTATAGAATTTTGATTTGTTCTTGTTAATAATGAATATGTAATTTTTTATGTTTAAATTTATCTCATAAAATGATTATTATCTTAATGTTTTTCATAATTTTTTTTAAATAAAAAATTACAATTAATAAGTACCCCATTTAACCTAATTTTTTGGCTCCGCTACTTCCCACGGGCTAAGCCCAATGGACTTTTTGTGGGCATCCCTTCATCTTTTATATATATACATTTTATTTTATTTTCACTAACAATGCATGGTATTTGTGTAAGGGGCATAACTTCTCTCCATGTATACTGGACAGAGTTGTTCAGGCTCATGGGGCCAACCGCGAGTCTCAAATCAATGATATGAGCCAATCATTTCTTAGATCATAACATGTAAATCATCTATGTAAAAGTAAATATCATAAAGTAACAGGGGTAGAGTTATTTTATTAATTTAATTTTTCCATGAATGATCTAAATACTATCACCTAAAAATGAACAATTTAAATCATTGAAGTGAGATCCATAATAGGTCCTACAAACTTGAACAATATTCTTCAATCCACAAAGTAGACTGAAAAGAAACGTGTTCCATTGGAAGAGTTGGGATGCTTTGCTCATTTCTAAAGAAATTATGAGGATCCACTTTAGTCTTTGTTTGCACCAATCTGTTGTAGTTACCCTTGAAATATTTGATCCCATAAACAGCACCTTCAGCATAACTGTTAGCGCCATTGTTGTTGATACCCAAATCAAGATCTCCGTAGTTGAGAAATGCCTCCCTTGGGGACTTGGACACATATGGAGTCATGTAACCATGCAACATTCTCGTCAAATTTACATAATGGATTGCTGCTTCAGCTCCGTCTTCATTCCAGTTGGTTGCGTACTGAATCTTACATATGTTTCCTGCTCGATGTGGGAATGGTTTTGCAGATGCTGGAATCTCCGCCATCTTTCCACCGTAGGGATTGAACGTCAACAAGGGCTTTTCCAGTTCGATCATCTTCTTCCATATGAATTCCAACCCTTCTTTCGGAATTGGTTCCTTCAAATAATCTGATTTCCTCTTGAGATGGGTCAGTACATGAGGAATCCTGCTTAGCAGAGTATTGACTGGTGTTCCAATGGGGAAGCCAGTATAGTACAGGACTGATTGAGCCCAAGTCATTTCGATGCAGTCTGTTTCTTTCAAACCCAACTCGGGAAAGCCATGTTCCATGAGAGAGAGGAGTCTCTTGGAGTATCCAAGAAACAAAGTAACAAACGAAGCTCGTATTGTCTTTGTCTTTTCTCCGCTGGAGCTGGTTACATTTACAACATCCACAATGAGTCTGATGAAGATATCTTCATCCAACTTATCAGCAACTTGTTGCCACCGGTAAACAATATCTGTTGCGTTTTGCAGAAGCGTTCTCGCAACATTGAAAACAGTAACTGTGGCAGGGACAGCAACCAACTTTATTTTGTACGCGAAAACCACTCCAAAGCTCACGCCTCCACCTCCTGTAATGGCCCAGAACAAATCTTCCCCCATAGTTTCTCGGTTGAGAAGTCGACCATTGACATCAATTATCTGGGCATCGACAATGTTATCAACTGATAAACCATATTTTCTCATCATGTTACCATAACCACC
This sequence comes from Camellia oleifera, assembly GCA_022316695.1. Classification (NCBI taxonomy): domain Eukaryota; kingdom Viridiplantae; phylum Streptophyta; class Magnoliopsida; order Ericales; family Theaceae; genus Camellia; species Camellia oleifera. The sequence goes on from CM039308.1 coordinate 79,801,567, forward strand.
TCCGCTAAAATGGCCTCCAACACCGACTGTGGGGCATACTCCAGCAGGGAAGCCATGGGTTTTGCTTTTCTCAGCAATCCTGTAATAGACTTCCCCAAGAGTTGCACCGACTTGAACCCAAGCAGTCTCGTCTTCTATGCTGACATTGATGGATCGAAGGTTGAACATGTCGAGGATGAAAAATGGATAGTCGGACCAGTATGAGACGCCCTCAAAGTCATGGCCTCCACTTCGGATTTTCATCTGTAGGCCATATCTTTTAGCACAGATAATGGCTGCTTGGATGTGTGACTTGTGCAATGCAGTGATAATAAGCTTCGGTTTTGGAGTGAATGATTCGTTGAATCGAAGGTTTCGAATGTATGCTTGTAAAACAGCAGGATATGAAGAATTAGTGGGAGTATAGACAACTGCAGAGACTGGGTAAGAGGGCTCTGAATGCTTGTCAAGGCATTTAAGAAAGGGCTCAAGAACTGAATCAGAACTTGCCAATGAAACTGCAAGTAACAAAAGGACTGCAAACAAGGAAACTCTTGAAATTCTCATTTTTTTATTTTTTATTTTTTCAATTTGAGAGCCTCTTGGTGAAATGTCTCTTCAATAATATTTATGTTACTCATTGATATAGACGATTTAATGATTTGAAAGAAAAAAAAAAAAAAAAAATCTAAAGACGACTAAACTCTTGCAATGTCATCCACGTGCGAGATATGTCATTTTGAATGTCCAACGCTCATATGTTAGTTTTTGGTTCGCCTTTCTGAAAATAATAATAACAATAATTTTTTCATAATTTTTTTTTCTCAAAATGAATGCTAATAGAAAAGTACCCATAGAGGGTTACATCTATTTATTTTTTTCTTTGGTAAAGAAAGTGAATTTTATCAATAATATTACAAGCTTAAAAAATTATTTAGAAAAATATTCAAAAAAGCATAGCTATGAATCACAATCATTAAATATGTCGCCTAGGAATGTAAAAATGGCCCGCGGCCCGTTTGGGCCCGAGCTTGAGCCGAGCCCGAGGACTTGGGCCTAGGCCATCGGTCTGCTTAAGACCCGCTCAAGGCCCAGCCCGAGGTCGAGTGTATTTTTTAGTAAAAAATAATAAACTTTTGGTAGAAAAAATTAATAAAAAAAAATGGTCAGGCTCGCCTAATCCCAGCCCATGACCGAGGCCAAGCCTAGGCTCGAAAACTCTTGGGCCTAGGCTTAATTTTTTGGCCCCTGGCCGGCCCAACCAAGCTCGAATTTTGGCGGGAGTCCTCGAGGCCCGACATGGGCTTGGCTGGGGCTAGATTTACACCCCTACGCCCCGTTTGTTTTGGGGTATAGAAGAAGGGAGGGGATTAAGATAGCAGTGGGGCCCACCTAAAGTTCTGTTTGTTTGTAGGGTTGGACAACGGATTGCTAAGCCGGAGGCTTGAAGATGGGCCTTGCTATCAGGATTCATAGTCTGCCCCAAGCGTTGGTATTGAAAATTTAGTCTGTTGGTATTAGGAGAGAGATTACTTATCTATCCATTGTTGCACTAGCTCATCGTTGAAGAAGCAATAGCAGGATGAAGGAGAGGCAAAGAGAAGATCTCATCTTCTTCAGATTTTCGATCTGAGTCTGCCCTACTCTCCTTCGTGTGCCCTAGCTCTCTCTCATCTTCACATCTTCGATCTTTAGATTCTGTGGAGCATCTGCTGGTAATTTTTTTTGCTTTTTATATCCACATCTCAATCTTCCGTACTGTTTATATATATATACACACACATATACACAAATCGTTTTACTATTTTTTGAATCGAAATATTCATTCTGATTATTATTTTGTTGTTTTCTTCGCTTTTGATTTTTAAATAAATTAATCGAAATGAGAGAATTCTGTTGTCTTCTTAACCTACTAAAATTTATGTGTTGTGGTTGTCTTCTTAACCTACTGAAATTTAATATTTTGTCCCCTGCTATGTTATTCTTGTTGTGTTGTCCTGTTACAATATCAATTTCATGCTCACTATGTGTTTGACAATATGCCTAAAGGGCTACTTTTCTATGAAGATTCTATAGTTGTGTACTAATGAAGAAGGTACTGATGTTCTATGTATCTCCAAAATAACATTTTTGTTCGTACACACACTGCATCAGCTTTGTTGTATGTTCGAACTCATATATTAAATTGATGTCGTCCACACTTTCAACCCAAATGCACAAATTCCTTAAACCAATTCACTGGGTTCTAATAAAGGTGAAGTTCATAAGATAATAAAGTCTATGCACTTCAAAACTAAATTATCTATGATCATGTACTCAATAAAAATCAACCCAGCTAAGATTAAATGTTGAAAAAAAAAACATTAATAATAAACTGATAAAGATCTGCTATCCTATTTGGAGGAGTGATAAACTGATAAAGATCTGCTATCCTAGCAATCATAATAATAAAGATCTGATAAACTGATTTTTCTTTGATATGTCCAAATTAGATCTATTTTAGTTACTTTTCAAGTTGGAGTTTGTCATGTTAACTATGACAACCATAATAATTTCATCGTCGACCTAGTTTCAATTGCTTTTCAAGTTGGGAATTTGTTATAAAAGTCAAATTAAAAAATTGATCTTGAATCTTCCAATTAGTCAAATTTTCAAGATCTTAGTTTTGGGATTTATTATATGTGCAAAATCCTTGTGTTTTGCTCAATTACCACAGCTTTTCTTCAGTATTGATTGATTTGGGTTATGTATTGCCAATTGGAGAGATTATGTATGAAGCTAAAAAGAATATATTTACGCTAAAAAGGAAGCCTTAAAAAGGTCCTAATCGAGCAAGCCGCTAGTCAAAGACTATGGACGCAACTAAATGGCGTATCTCTTAAGCAAAAGCATTGTAGATAAATAAATAAATGGATTTGTGAGAAATGCTTGGTGTGAAAAGTACCTCGAGTGAGCGGCTTGAATCAAAAGCTTGTGAGGACATGAGTTTTATAGCTAAGCTTGTGAGGACATGAGTTTTTATAGTTTGGGAAGTCAAGTGGTAGGATATGAAGAACATACCAAGAAAGCAGACTGGTTGCTGGAGACTTGTGGGTTGGAGGCTAAGGGTTTCATTTGTTTAAGTACTGAAGTTCAGACATATGCTTGACCCTAGTTTCATTTTTTCAATTTGGTAAATCTTAATGTAGAGCATTTGAAATTTTTGATCCAATTTAATATTTTCCTATCATCTTTGTTAACTGACTGTGATTGAAGTTTGCTCTGGTTTTCTTTGTTTAAGTAAAACTTGGTACTAGATGGGCAAAATATGCTTCTACTAATTGTTGTAATATATCAAGCAATTTTTTATATTATTTTTTGAACAGAATATATCAAGCTTTTACCTTCAGTTTTTTTTTACCCAATTGGAGAATTGTATATGTTTCTACATGTGAGATTATGCTTAGGACTGTTTCACTTTTTTCTATACTGTGGCAATCTATTGCTGGTGCAGATTCAGAACCTTTATATGTTTGTAATAGTTTTTTTCTTATATTGTTCATACATTTTTGTTTCTTTGATGGGATTATTTATGTTTTTTTATTTTCCTTTATATTGACATGAGATAGTAACCATTAATGAATCAAATTTTCTGGCAGACGAGTTCTGAGAGCCTTCAACCACGAAGTACACAACTAGGATTCTCGTAGATAAACTCCTAGTGCAATTTCAGAGTAACATAGGATGGTTAACATATTAAGCTATTACTCCAACTTCAAAATTTTTCTATGGTTATTATTATTATTTTTGGTTAGAAATCATAGTTTTTCTACCAGTTTCTGTGCACGTGCTAAACAGATATTATTTTTGGCAAGAGTATATTTACTATAAATTTTTTTTTGGTACTAAAAACAAAAAAGTTTGGGAAAAAATGTTTCTTTTTTTAACCTCTGCCAAACAGATAGTACAATAATGTTTCTCACTGCTTACACATAAATAATGTGGTAAAATATTGTGTTAGACATAAATAGGTTTATCACTGCTTACACATAAATAGGTTGGGTTTCCATTGAAAATAAATATCTTTCATTTTCTTTGATGTCTTTGTGCATCAATGTAGTGCTAATTTTGTGTGGCACCAAATTATTTGTTTTTTGTTTATATTCTTTTTTTTTTTATGATCTTTTCCATTTCTTTTTTTATAGGAAATTAATACTACTTTCACATTGTTAACATGTGGTATGGAAAAATTTGAACAATGCTCTACTTGGTAATTAATACTATTATCTATTATTTGTTTTACTTTCTGTGCTGATTTTAGCCGTTTATTGTTTATTCATTTTTTGTAGATGGATAATAATTATGCCACTAAGAAAGGGAGAAAGGAGTTGATAGAGGAACTTGTAGCACTCCAACATGTTTCATCTATTAATTATGCATGTGCTATGTATATAGTGATTTTACATGCTGCATTCAAGAAGAAAGAAATTAGGTTGCAACTACCTAGATCACCTCATCCCTATGGAAAACAAAATGACCGTTTGAATAGATTGGTCAACAATAGTGACATAAATTGTCATGACCAACTTCGGATGAATAGGCGTACTTTCATGCTTTTATGTGGGTTAGTGCGAAGTGTGGGATTATCTGATTCAAAGTATGTCGTTTTAGAGGAGCAAGTAGCAATGTTTTTGAATGTGCTTGCACATCATACTAAGAACCGCAAAATTAAATTTAATTTCATGCGGAGTGGTCAAACAGTTAGTAAGCACTTCAATAATGTTCTGAAGGCTGTGTTGCGCCTCCATGGTCTCCTTCTTAAGAAGCTTGAACCGATAACTGCTAATTGTACAGATGATAGGTGGAGTTGTTTTCAGGTACAATATATTTACAATTTTGCTTAATTAGCATATTATATTTTTGTATTACCTATATTAATTTTATAATATTTTCTTTTTTTAGAATTGTCTTGGTGGTTTGGATGGAACCTATGTTAAGGTTCTTGCCCCTGCAATAGACAAACCAAGGTATAGAACAAGAAAGGGAGAAATTGCCACAAATGTATTGGGTGTGTGCTCCCAAGACATGCAATTCATATATGTCTTGCCTGGATGGGAAGGATCTGCTTCTGACTCTAGGGTACTTAGAGATGCTATCAGTAGACCCAATGGGTTAAAAGTCCCTAATGGTATGATAATTATATATTGTTACATATATAAGTACACTATATCTATATTAAACATTTATTTTGTTATATACATAGTGAAACCATCTTACATAATTACAGGCCACTACTATCTCGTAGATGCGGGTTACACAAATGGGGAGGGTTTTCTTGCACCATATAGAGGACAACGTTACCATCTTTCGACATGGAGAGAAGGGGGTGCCCCAACAACTCCACAAGAGTTTTTTAACATGAGGCACTCTTCTGCTCGTAACGTCATTGAGAGGTGTTTTGGACTACTTAAAATGAGGTGGGCCATATTGAGGACTTATTCTTACTTTCCAATCAAGACTCAATTTCGTATTATCACTGCATGTTGCCTTCTCCACAATCTCATACAACGTGAAATGCCTATGGATCTTGATGATGATGAGAACGAGGAAATGAATCCTCCTCCTCCAGCTACTGAATTAGGAGATGAAATGATTGATGTTGTTGAAGCATCTGATCAATGGAGTGAATGGAGAACTGCCTTGGCAACCCAAATGTTTAATGAATGGCCAGCAAGCAGAGGTCAATAAATTAGTGTTGTATGATGATTTTTATGTAATAGTGAGAGTTTATTATGCTATGTAATTCGAACCTTATTTGTTTAGTTTTTGTGTGGTATTTGTAACAAATGTTGTGTAAGTTGATTTGTTATTTACGATTGACATGTGTGTTATGATTTAAACTTATGATATACATATATATAGGTATAGATGACACATGTCACACCCCAAATCCGGGCATGACCGGCCGTGGCCCACAGGGACTTAGCCCAAGGCACACGTAAGCCTAAACATGAACCCAAAACCATAAAGAATAATTGTGATGATAACCCAGGAATAAATAAATCAATACTCAATCCAGTGACATACCACAATGTATGCACAAAACTCGATAAGCAACCTAAAACAAATAAATGTATGCTCTAGAGGTCCACGCAATCGAGTCCCCGCTATGCCATGAGTCCACTCTAAGTCCTTCTAACACCTGGAAGTGATAAAAATTAAGTCAGCTGATAGCTCAGTGAGTAGCAACATGGATAGTAAATACAGTTCTGAAAACAGGGTTCAATTCCAAAATAAAATATATATCACAGAAACTAGTTTGGCATACAGTTTGGTAAATACAATCTGTTTCAAAAAGAAGGTTCCACAGTTCAACACTTAAAATACTCATGTCTCGCAAGAACATGTTAAATGACAAATACTATTTGTTTCAAAAAGAAGGTTCCACAGTTCAATACTTTAAATACTCATGTCTCGCAAGAACATGTTAAATGACATTAAAATACTCATGTCTCGCAAGAACATGTTAAAAGACATTTTCCACAAATTATAACATGAACACCAATAATTTTCTGGGTACCAATAAAAACAAATAATATGCCACACAGTTCTCAAGGCTATAAGCCCCGTTGGATCCAATACCGAACTAAGAGTCATCCTCAGGGTGGCACCTGGGCCTTTTCTCAAAGACGATCCGATTGAAGGTCACCTAGTTGTTTTTAAAGGTCTTTTCCTTACAATCGTTGAGCACTAGAGTCATCACGGCCCAACCCGGATCTGTTCCCTAGTGGCCAGAGTCACCACACACAGTGGAATAATTTCCCTGGACTAAATACACACATGGTCCCAATAATCAATACATATCAGTTTCGCAAAACATGGTAGTTCATCATTATAAACATGAGACCAAAACAAATAGTTTACAGTATGCCAAGTTCACACATGTTTCAGAAATAATTTGATTCTATTGATAATATAATAATTTATCAAAACAGTTTAGTCTTAAAACAACAATTTAATTTTCCAATAGTTCAGGGTAGGGGAACATTTATAAAAATACGTAGCATGAAACTACTCACCTGAAACGAAATAATATAATCCTTGAATCGAATAGAGTGTAAAAGTCCAATTAGTGCCCTGAACCAAGTATAAAAACTACACGTCACAACTAATTTAAAAACACTAAAAAGAATAGAAACTAAGTAACCTCAACTAAAGCGCACTAACACGGCTCAACTCAACTCACCGTTACTCTTAAATATTACCTAAGTTCATGTTCTTCAAGGTTTAAAATCACCCAAAACATGGGTTCCGGTCAAAACTTAATTAATTGTGACTTTAAGATAAAACAGAATTTCAAACAAGCCTTCCCAACCTATTCGCTAACTTTGAAAATTACAAAACCCACTCCACGCTATTCAAAAAATTCCAATAACCTCCAGATATGATCTAATATATCTTAAGTTTCAAACCCAATTGGTTTCACTTGATTTGCTTATCAAAATAATTATCTACAATTTATTATATCCAAACAGGTTGTTTTCTGTAGCACTTTAAAGAAATTGACGGTTCTCTTAATATACACAAGAAATCAATGCAAGGCCAAAAACATACGAAACTAGACTCGTAACCGGTTCTAATGACACTAATTTGATAATTTTTGGATTTATAACCAAAGAGAACAACATTCCCAAATTTACTGTTTCGGACTGGTTTCCTGGACAGATTTGAATAGCTCAATTTATATGGATTTTGACTCCCAAAAATTATGAAAAATTCAGATATGCAATTCAATATGTAATTGATCTACTGTAAAAATTTCAGATTAAAATTCATTCATTTGATATAGTTTCTTAATTTTTAAAGTTTGCGATTCTGTGCAGAATTTTTGAACTAAGAATTACACCCAATCTTTACACATAAATTTAGCTCCTCAAGTTTCTGAATAGGATATCTATATACAAAATACATAAACCTACAATCTCTCCATCAATGAACTAAATAATCATAGAGTAAGGATAAAGAACAAAACCTTAAGGAAGAAGAAAGATAAATACTTACTACACACCCCAAAATCCTTCCTTCTTTGCAATTCTTTTTTTCTTCTTCTTCTTCTTCTTCTTCTTCTTCTTCTTCTTCTTCTTCTTCTTCTTCTCTCAATTCCTTCCCCTGGCTGCCACTATATTGTTTTGTAAACTAATAAGAGAATTAGGGTTTTGTAGGTTTTGTATATATTTTATTTTATATTAGTTGTGGGTCAAATAAATGGATAAATATACAAAATATATATATAAGTTAGATGTAACTCAAATGGTAAGAGCCTTATTTATTCATTTTGTGGTCTAGAGTTCAAGTCACACCCTCTTCTCTTTTTTTTTCTTTTTTTTTTTTTAATAATAAATTTTGCCTCCAAACTAAAGACTTTCACCATAATTTATTTTCGAATTTAAAATTAATTAAAAGACCTTCTAAATATGTAATTTGCACTTTAAGATTCACCATCAAAATATTTGAGATTTGTAAAATTATTATTATCTAATTATTTATTTAATTTTTATATTCGGGTTCTCACAACACAGGTGCCACTAGTTCTCGTAAGAAGGGGAAACCTCGAAGGTTTTGGAATCATCATGAGGAAGTATTCCTCATTACAACCATGAAGGATGTAATAGCAAGTAATCACAGGTGGAAGCTTGATAATAATCAGTTTAGGGCAGGCTTCTACAATGAATGTGAGAAGAAGATCTTAAGTGCATTTCCTGGAACTGATCTTCGAGCCAGTCCTCACATCGACTCGAAGATTAAATTATGGAGGAAACAATATAATGCTGTGCAAGATATGTTAAACACAAGTGGTTTTGGTTGGGATGATGAACAAAAGATGGTGCTTGTTGATAGTGACGACGTATGGTAGAACTATGTCAGGGTAAATCTCATTTTTATGTTGTTATTTGTATGTCTATGTACTTATAAATCAATTTGTTCTTTTTAATAATTAGATAATCACTTGTGTAGAGGGTGCCAGATGCAAAAGGGATGCGAAACAAGCCATTCATATTCTATGAAGATTGGCTTATTCTATTTGGGAAGGATAGGGCGACTGGTGAACTAGCTGAGGATCCTGCTGATGCAGTTGCAGCCATGGAAAAAGAGGATACAAATGCAACTGCAGAAGAAGGAGAACAGTCTCCTGTTGAACAGTTTAGTATGAACATGGGTGATACGGATTACTCAATGTCTACTGCAGGTAATGTTCCCAACCGTGCTGACTCTACTAAAATTGGGAAAAAGCGGGCTCGACATGCTGAGGGGATTCCCACTGAACTATCAGAGATGGCAAAAAATCTTGGATCATTCATTGAGAATACTAATACTACGATGGTGGAGATTGCTCATAGGATAGGATATTCACATGACCTATCCCAACAGAGGGGGTTGGTTAATGCAGAACTTCTGAAGTTGCCAATGAGTAATACCCAAAGATTGATGGCAGCATCTATGATAGTGAAAGATGAAGACAAAGTTGACTTGTTTTTCAGTTTAGATGAGAATGACAAGATAGAGTGGGTTTCTTTGCTATTGGAAGGTCATATTTAAATGTGACATCTACTGTATGATGGTCTTTTTGTTTCCCACATGACTTGTAATATATTATGTGATGCATAAATATTATAGGTTAGGTAGTTTCAGCTGCTGCAATACTTTATGATGGTCTTTGTGTTGAGTAAATGTTGCTCCGGTGTTGGGCTGGCTTTTGTAACTTGGTAGTATAAAATCTGCAGTTCATGTATTATTGTTGTTATGCAGCAAGGCTTGGAGCTATAAATATATAGTTCATGTATTGTTGTTGTCATAGATCTTACTGCTATTCCCCAATTAAGTAATGCGTTTTGCTCACAGATTTCAAAAGTGTGTGAATAAATTCAAACTCATTGAGGGTGGTTTAATTTCAAATGTTGTTGAGTGTTTGTGGAATGAATGAGCCAATTAATTTCAAGGGAGAACAGTTTGTTGTAAAATTGAATTGCATTGGGATTATTTCATTTTTTAAACTGTTATTGTCTTAGACTGAGCCAACTTTTTATGCAAATAAATCTGAAAACAACACAGTATTTGTGGAACAGTATCTGTGGAGGTGTTAAATATATAAACCAATTGGTAGATTTGAATGGCATGACAGAGGATTGGAGAAATTTCCAATGATGGAACAAGGAAATTGGAAAAGTTATAGCCGATGCTGTGTTGGATGATATTATCACAAAAACAATTAACTTTGAGGTATATGATAATTGAGCTACAGATAGTCAGATTTACATATTTTGTCCAATGATTTTTTTTTTCTTCTCTCTTGTTCTACACTGTCAATGAATTAAAAAGAAAAAAGATCTATAAACTACTGAAATTTCCAATTTTCCAAATTAATGCATTAGTTTAAAAGCTTCATCAAGTTCAGCAAAGTTAATTAAATTCTAATAAAAGTGAATTGACATTAATTATTGAGCCATAGTTCAAACCCATGACTGTGAGGTCATTCACGCCAAAATCAAGGTTTGCAAAATTCAGCTAGTGTGCCGTTTTAGATTGACATTAATTATGTAAAAATATTTGTGTAAAATAAATATGGATCAAATATTTTTCATGTTTTGATGCTAACTTCAGAAAAACAGATTGCTGACAAGGTGACCAATTGTCCACTCACTGAAAGCCCAATACTTCAATTTTGACACACAGTTCACAAACAACACAGTATCTGTAGCTCAATAAGGGTATTTTTGGAATTTCACATGGTTAATCCCATCCCTATCTCTTAAAACAAACATGAACTATTACTACTCCATTGGTTATCAAACAAACACAATTTTACTAATCCCCTCACTATCAATCTCCTCACTATCAATCCCCTCACTTCCCACTAACTTTAAATTTACATGATTCATTTTATTTCGAGATAAATTTTGTTTCAACTTTTGAAACGATGTATTACCCATCATTCTAAATTTCATTTCTTAAATGATTTGTCAAACTCTAGCTAGTGGGTACTCCAACCAAGTCATAATCTGGTCCAAAATATCATTTTCAGGAGATGAAAACAAACAACTCTATTTTCCATCTCAATACATTGAATGAAATTGATTTAAATGTGAAGTTAATAAATGTAACGTCTCGAAATAAATATGACAAACCCATCTCATTTGCAGAAATAGAAGCGAAATAACATACTTTCATTCATCAAAGTTAATATACAAAATGTGACACATGCATTACACATTCATAAATGTCCCATCTTGAATCTACAGCATGTGTTACTTGTAATCAACAAAATCAAAGTTGAACAGATAATTAAATGCCATAACGGCTTACATCTTTCCAAGTCACTCCTAGGTTATGACAAAACGAGTCTAGCTCAATACAGTTAAAACCCTTGGCTATACAAAATAGATACAACAAAAATAGAAGCGCTTGCTCCGGATCTCTCCCAACTACTGCCTTGGCAAAGATAGATCACCAATATTTGAAAAATGGTTTTTCCCAAATAGGGTGAGTCAAAACCCAGTAGAAACAATTTAATACAGTATATGAGTCTTAACAAAGGTATAAGCATGAAATACATGTTGTCTATTATAGAACCAATCGTGTCTTACAAGATCATAATATACCAATTTCGTCCATTCCGATCCATCTTATCTTAATTTCATTCATGTTAATTAATTTCTCCTTAATTCATGAGTCATGTTCGTTATTAACCAGATAACCTAGCTGAGACTAAAACTTAGTGGTTCTCAACATACATAATCAATACACAACACTTCAATTTGTCATTTTACGAAAATTTTGTTAGCGGGAATCGGTACCCATATACACGCGCAGTTTTTGGGACTTGCACCCAGAACATGCAGGCCAACTTAATTTAATGGAGTCCATCCCCTTTCTCCTCCCACACATGGAGTAAATCCCATTTCTCCTCCCAAATATCGTATTTATACAATGCATTATACCACAGTGTAGCTCGACTTTTTCGTGCCCTATTTCGGAAGGTTTGAAAGAAGCCCTAGAGTTCGGACTCTAGCGGTCTTGAATCTAATCTCACAAGTGCAATGTGAAATTGGTAATCACCAAAGAGCCAAATCCAACAAATCGTTTGGAAAATTGATTTTTGGATCAAAAATCCAAAAATTAGACTACTTTGCCAGATATAGAGTCACCACCTAAATATTTTATTTTTAAAAAATTTAGAAAACCTGTGACTTGTGCCAAAGGCCACGTGTTCGTCATCACCAAAGTTGCCTCGGCTCAGGAACTTAGGTACGAGAGAGGAAGGTCATGAATTGAGCACCCCTACTTGCCCGATCAAAGATCGGCATCTACTAATCATGGTATGATTTTTATCAACATTATATGCTCTTGTTCTTGTTTATTTAGGCTAGTATTACTATGTGATGCACACAAGCAAGTATAGACTAGTTTGCCCGAATTAGAACAACTCAATTTCATGTTTGTTTTGTGAAAAAGGGTTTGATTTTGCCACCTTAAATGGGCTTAAAGTTTGTGAATTTGCCACCAAACATAGAGGGCTTAAACGCACATTCGTTGAATCGTTCCAATTCAAGCAACAAGCCTTCATCCACAGGCATTCAAACATTTTAACAAATAAGCATTTAGCCTCATGGTAAGCATGCTAGTCATGGTAATCACTCACACTCACGTAAGTATGCTAAAGCCCTAAAAACTTACCTAGCACTCCAAGTTAAGAAGATATGAGCTAGAAAAATATGCATGATTCCTAACTATGCCAAATGTCTAATGCAAGACATGAAATATGCAATTAATAGCTCGGCTACTAATATAGCATATGGATCGATTTTGATTACATACGGTTAAACACGTAATCAAAGAAGTATTTAAACGACAACGCAATTAGAATGATGAACCGAGCCTCGATGTATGCGATACACGATAAATGGGTGCAAATATAAGGTATGCTAATTGAAACATGTCCCTAATCTAACCATCAAAAGCGGGTAAATAAAAGAGAGAAAGACGTAGGGTTGGAAGACATACACATTATTACATTACATTCTCACGAAGGAGAGTTCGAATAAATAAACTAGATAACCAAGCTAGGCTAAGCTAATTAAGCTAATTATTACAAAACTTGAATAAATAGCTAAACTAATTAACTAATTATTACAACACTTGAAATGAATAATTAACTAACTATCTAAGCTAATTAATTAAGAATTTAACTAGGCTAAGCTGATTAAATATTACAACGCCAACTAATTAGCTACAACTAATTAGGCTAATTAAATATTACAACACAATTTATTCACAACTACGACAGCAATACTAATGAAATAATTCATTGCATTTGATACGAACATAATGGAAGATGGATGAAGGTTGCATACACATCACTTGAAAGTTACTCTATCCACTGTCTCTATTTCACCTTCAGCCACTGCCTCTGTTTCTGCAAAATTGCATTGTTGGCTACACACCAAGGGCCAGCCAAGCATCACTGATAGCCGGCCGGGTCTACAGATGACCGGTCGTGCATCAATTTGGTGCAAAGCTCTGTTTTTATGTTCTGAGGTGAAATCAGTGCAGATAGAGCATTCTCAAGCTCTGTTTGTCCTTTCTTTTTTCTCTGTCATGGGAAATCCTCGAGAGTTGGTTAGAATTTATTCCAAAGCCATCAATGAGCAATATGATTGCTCGATGATCTAGGATTCAATTTTGGACAAAAGTTAATAAAATGTATAGAATAGGACCACTCATCTCTCTTGTCATAGTATGAACGCAAAAAGGAAGGTTGCAACGCTTCAAGAATCATCAAAATGCTATGAATCAACATGTGACGACTCTTGACACAAGTAACTTGGCATAACGTCCGGCCAAGTTGAAGCAATTTAAGCCATTTTCTTTATATGTGTTTATCCAAGTTTTAAACCAATTTTATTAGGCCTTGTCATTCTTTGGTCCAATTGTCCATGGTGATGTTAAAGTCCTCTAAACAAGAAGTAATTTCAAACAAGAGGTTCTTCTAAAGCATGAGAGAAAGACCACACTGTTGGCAATGAATCTTCAAAAAGATTAAGCCATTAAGTGGGAACTTTTCTTACATGATTCGAACAACCTTAATTGGTTGAAATCATTCTCAAGTATGAAAGAGATGAATGATGGATTGATTATTAAACTCAAACTCCCAAACATGGAAATAAGTAAAAGAAAGCTATATAACAAGCAACAAGTTATATCTGCTAACTTATGAGATCACAAATGTACTAAACAATGCATGAACCAATTAAAAAGGCTTGGACAAGCTCAAAACAGCCCTTAATACATGGAAACCAGAGGTAGAACATGCATGAAAGGAGCTTGAAAAGCTAAATAATAAATAAGAGAATTAAGTCTTGTAAGCAAGAATAAGGAGGGGTGGCTAACCCCTCCACTTTTGAAGCTTCAAAACATGATTTTTAGCATTTCTAAAACTCTAAAAATCAATGTAAATATCAAAGGAAAATAGCGGAAAAGGGAAGGTTTGAGTTATAAGTAAAGGTACAAAAAGAGCAAGCTCTCTCTACCCTTTTGGTAACTCTTCAAACCCAACCCCAAACACTTCAAATAAGCTCAAAACATTTCAAAACATCAAGAACTATGAAGCAAGTGAAAGAAATGAAGGCAGGAGAGAAGAAAACAAGCTTATACCTTTCAAGGCGTAAGCTTATTGTTGATGATTCAAACTTGGTTTCAACTTACTCTCAAGCTTGAATTATGCTTCTCCAAGATCAACCAAGGCTCTATGGTGGTAAAACAAGGTTGTATATGGAGTATAGAGATGATATAAACAAGCTAGGTTAGCTCAAAGATGACTTGCAATGGAAGAATAAGGAGGAAAGAGCTCTCAAGGTGTATCTATGGTTTCTAGATTTTTGTTCAACAACCTTAAAACAATCCTAGAGCTTCGTTTTTATAGAATTCGAGCTCAAAAGGTGACAAATATTTTCAAAAATGGACAGCCGGCAGCCTCTCACCCAGAATAATGTTTATCGCCATCGAGGGCCGGCCAACCATTCATAGCCATGGCCAGCCATCATTGATGCACAGCCGGGCCTTGATGGCCTCCCATGTTTTTTTGGTTCAAACTTAGCTCAGGGTGGGAAAAGGTCCAAAAATGAAACTTAAAGGTTCAAACAAGGTAAATGTTGAAGATTTAGGGTTATCTTGGGAGCCTGATTGAATCCGAATCGCTGCGAATTTACAATTCAACTTTTATTATCGAGTGTATTGAACCAAACGCCTAAGTCTTGCTGGCGGTCAAAAATGGGGTGTCTACACACAGTCATATTCAATGATAACCAATAAGAGATTGATTTCAATTTGCCTAATCCTCATGCCATTTCTACAACAATCATGGCTACCCTCCACCGATAGTCCAATACAGGTATTTCTAAACAGATATACAATCCTCACAATAGATAAATTATTTAAATTTTCATAGGTGAAAGATAACATGTATCCAACTACACGATATATATAAATAACCCTCCAATTTCAAATTTTCAATCCCAATTTCATTGTTTATACAAAATAATTGTTTGAGTTAGTTTAGGGCAGAACATCCTTTTTCCCAATTTCATTCTAAACACCAAAATCAACCATTTCAACACAACACAAGCTCATATTCAGTCCCATAACCATTTCTATCATATTCATTCGTAAACCCCTCTCTTGATTTTAGACAAAAACCTTAGGTTAGTCTAAAATCACCTCAAATCCCAATAGTGGCCATTCAACATCCAATAACTAAGTAAAAACCATATAAGAGTGTAGATAATCCCTACCTCAAGTGTAGAAGCCCAAATAGGAAGTAGAAAAACTTCAAAAACGTTGAATCCAAACTCTATTCAGATGTAATAGTAGCCCTTGGGATGGTCCACCATTTTATCAAAGGGAATAGGGTAGAGAGATCCTTAGATCCTAGTGTATTTGTAGAGAGAAGTTGGATTTTAGAGAGAGAGAGAGAGAGCTGATCTAGGGTTTTTGAGGGAAAAGATATCAAAAAGTGATATGAAAAGATGCTGCTGTGAATTGATATACGCGAGGCTCGCTCGAGTGCAAGGGTTGTCGCTTAAGTGACTAGACACAATAAGTCACCTCGCTCGAATGCAGAATACACTCTCCCCGAAGTTTTGCAGATAGAGACCGTTGCTTGAGCCTAAGAAGTCTCGCTCGAGCGGAGAACACTACACCCCTAGTATCTCTTCAAGCCTGCAAAAGTACTGGGAGTTCACAAGGCTTGCTCAAGTGCAAAAAACCTCGCTCGAGCGAAGAAGCCAAAATCTGCACAACAACAATTTGAACCAACTAACAACCAACTTGTTTCAAACACAACCAAGGCACTCTAATACTCAATTTCAAAGAGGAAAAAAAGGAAAAAGACAAGAATACCAATACAGAATCATGAAACTCGAGTCCAGAATGCATAGAAGGGTCGAGCCTAAACTAGAATCGTTATAACTTCCCCCCTTTAAAGAATTTCATCCCCGAAATTTCAAATTAAGCCTTAAAGTTACGATTCAAACCAAATAAAATAACAATAGTCAATCAGTTTCATTCCATTACCGTGACCCATTCTCGTTAACTCGATACACAAGTTCTACAATTGAAAGTACAAGTCACTTTTTCCAAAACATACATAATGTTTATACTAAATCCGCATTTTCAACATATATAGCACAAAATGTTTCCATATCTTCCAAAACATATACAATGCCTTCATATTTTGTTAATCACCAACAAATTTCATTACATTTTCAAACATTGACAAATAAGTCTGGATACTTCTCACGGACTTCGAACTCACGTTCCCAAGTTGCTTCCTCAACTCCATGATGTTTTCACAATACCTTAACCAAGAGAATTGTCTTGCGTCGCAACACTTGGTCTCGAGTATCCATGACTCTCACTGGTATCTCCTCATACGAGGCATTCTTATCTACCACTAAGTTGGTCCAATCCAACACGTGCGATGGATCCGGCTCGTACTTTCGAAGCATACGAATATGAAACATGTCATGAACCCTGGAAAGCTGTGGCGGCAAGGCCAAACGATAAGCCACCTATCCAATCTATTCAAGGATCTCAAAAAGCCCAATAAATCAAGGGGACAACTTCTCACTCTTCCCAAACCTCATCAAACCCCTTTTATAGGTGATATTATCAAAAAGACATGATCTCCCACCTCAAAAGACAATGGTCTCCTCCTACGGTTGACATAACTTTTCTAGCGACTTTGAGCCGTAACCAATCTCTTACGGATAAGTGCAACTTTCTCCATCGTTTCTCGGACCAACTTTGGACCCAACATAGGTGCATCACCCACCTTGGGCTAACACATGGATGATCTACATGGTCAGCCATACAGGGCCTTAAACGGTGCCATACCAATACTCGACTAGAAGCTATTGTTATAGGCAAACTCTACTAAGGGCAAGTGTTTCTCCCACGAACCCTTAAAGTCCAAGACACAACCCTGAAGCAGATTTTATAAAATTTGAATGGTACGCTCTGACTGCCCGTCAGTCTGAGGATGATATGTTGTACTAAAAGTCAGTCTGGTGCCCAAGGCACTTAGTAGGCTTTGCCACAACCGAGCTGTAAAACGTGGATCTCTATCCGATACAATCATCATGGGGACTCCTGCAATCTCACTATGTCCCTAATGTACAGGTCGACAAGAAAATCTACCGAGTCACTCACACGTATAGGTATAAAGTGAGCCGACTTGGTCAACCGATCCACTACGACCCAAATCGCATCACTACCACGTTGAGTCCTCGGAAGGCCCACAACAAAATCCATCGTGACATGCTCCCACTTCCACTCGGCTATAATCGAAGGTTGCAACAAACCCACTGGCCTTTGATGCTCGACTTTCACTTATTGACAAGTAAGGCACTTTGACACAAACACAGCCACATACTTCTTCCTTCCCCTCCACAAAAACTGGCGGCTAAAGTCGTGACACATTTTTTTGTCTCTCGGATGCACCGCAAGGCGTGAATGATGAAACTCTCGGAGTACTTCCTCTCGGCAAGACTTCGGCATAAAGAGACGGTCAAGATATCAAACACTCGAGTCAGAGTACACGTTCAAGCATCTTTCTACCTTTCCATTGGAAATCTTCTCCCGGAGGGATTCTACCTCAAGGTCACCCCTTTGTGTTTCTATCACTTGGTTCACCAGTGTAGGTTGTGCAACAATTGAAAATAAGCCTGCAGACTCAATGGACTCACCAAGATGCAAGTCAAACTCCCCAATGGCACCAAACATCTGTCATTCTCGAATGGCGATACTAGCCACATTGCTAATTGATTTTCTACTCAATGCATCGGCTACTACATTGGCCTTCCAGGGATGATAATGTAACTCAAAATCATAATCCCTTATAAACTCCATCTACCTCATTTGCCTCAGATTCAAGCCCTTCTGTGTAAACAGATATTTCAAACTCTTGTGATCAAAAAACACCTCAAACTTCTAACTATACAGGTAATGCCTTTAAATCTTCAAGGCAAAGATCACTGCCGCTAACTCTAGATCATGGGTAGGGTAGTTGTTCTCATATATTTTCAACTAGCGCGAGACATAGGCTACTACAATCCCCTCTTACATCAAGACACAACCCAAGCCTTTCCGTGAAGCATCGCAGTATACTGAATAAACCAAACCCCTCTTCGGAATAATCAATACTGGAGTAGTGGTAAGTCTAATCTTAAGCTGTTGAAATGATTTCTCACAAGATTCACTCCACACAAACTTGATTCCCTTCCTCGTTAGTCTAGTCAACGGTGAGGCTAGGCTAGAGAAATCCTTCGCAAACCTACGGTAACACCCAGCCAACCCCAAGAAACTACGGATCTCGAAAGCATTCTTAGGTGGTTCCCAATCTTGCACTGCCTCTATCTCGGATGAATCCACAATCACCCCTTCCCCAGATACCACATGGCCAAAGAACTTAACCTCTCTCAGCCAGAATTCACACTTCCCAAACTTAGCATACAATTTGTGGGCTCTAAGTAGCTCAGGTACTATCTGCAAATGTTCCTCGTGCTCCTTCTCGAAGGGTGAATAGATCAAAATGTTGTCCACAAAAATGATCACGAAACGGTCTAAGAATTCATGGAAGATCCGGTTCATCAAATCCATAAACATAGCCGGTGCATTGGTTAGCCCAAAGGGCATCACTAGAAACTCATAATGGTCATATCACGTACGAAATGCCGTTTTTTTGGATATCCTCCTTTCTTACTCTCAACTGGTGATAACCTGACCTTAGGTCTATCTTAGAAAAACAACAAGACCCTTTCAATTGATCAAACAAATCATCTATACGAGGCATTGGGTACTTATTCTTAATAGTTATTCGGTTCAACTTCAGGTAATCTATACAAAGTCTCAACTCACCATCTTTCTTTTTAGCAAAAAGAGCAGATGCTCCCTAAGGAGAAGTACTAGGGCGGATAAAACCTTTATCTAACAATTCCTGGAGTTAGGTCTTCAACTCACTCAATTCAGTAGGTGCAAACCAATACGGTGTCATAAAAATCGGTGCCGTGCCAGGCACTAAATCAATAGAGAACTCGATCTCTCGACGAGATGGTAAACTAGTAAGATCCTCTGAAAAAACATTCGGGTATTCACAAACTACCCTAGGTAACTCAACTCGGACTTTATCACACTCATTGCCCAAAAAGTTGGTGAGAAGGCAACTAGGTTCAATCCGTCTACGTGGATCATACGCAGGTGATAAGACTCCATCAACCCCGGTCCCCCAAGAAATAAAAGAACTCATCGCTCAAGGTACATATAGTAACCCTCTGAAGGTAACAATCTATAATAGCCCAGTAGGATGACAACCAATCCATACCCAGTATAACGTCAAAACTAGACATATTAATCAATACAAATGCAAAAGGAAGTCGGCGACCGGCAACCTCTATGTCACAACCCTAACACCCTTGTTTCAAAACAACATCACCACTAATAGGTGACTCGACACATATAGGAGATGCTAACTGAGCCAACTCTAATCCCAAAATCGATGCAAATGCAGACGAGATAAATGAATAGAATGCACCTATATCAATCAATACATTAGCAATTGAATTGCAAAACAATAAGGTATCTCTAACTACCGAAGGCGTTGGTACAAGATCTATCATAGTAACAGCATACACACGCCCTGTAGGCCTCTGATCAACCTACTCACCCCTCAGAGCATAAGCATACTGCACTGACTGAGCTGAAGAGGCTCCCTGATTGGCCTTCGAGGCCTGCACTGACTATACGGGCTGGTGGCTCTGTGTTTGTCTCGAACCAGACGCACCTAGTGTGCCACCTAACTGAGGGAAAAATCTTTTCATGTGCCTCGCCTACCCATACTGATAACAAGTGAGTAGCTACCCTCTTCCCTGACTCTGGCTCTGAAGACGAGCCAAAGACGATGCAGATCGCTACAATCTTCCTCTTCGCGGGCAAGCTGGAGACTTGTGGCCTAACTGACCACATTTAAAACAAGTAAAGTCTCCCTGTCCATCTCTCCCAGAACCAGAACTCGGCACTAGAAAAGTGGACCTCAACTGTGCTCCCTTGGACTGCCTTGGGTTAAAACCCATCTGCCTCTTACTGTTTCCTTGCACCTCTTAACCCTTCCTGGAGCCCCTTATCCTTTTCTTCTCCATTTGCATCACGGTCTCAAGATGAGTCACTGCCTCCACAAGGAGTCCATAGTCTCTAATCATTGACCCGACCACTTTGAACAACAGTCCGACCCTCAACCTGTTCTCAAACTCTAGTGAGCGTGGCCTCAAACTCGGTCATTGGAGTATTCAATTGCTTGAGCTAAGAAAACTGATCCCTCAACATCTCCCTAACCGTGGAAGGCAAAAACTTATCCTGGAAGGCGTTGACAAAGGCCTCCCAAGTCCCTCCTATGTGTCCACGCGCATACTTCCACTACCGACCCGCATCTTCCTTGAGCTGAAAGGAAGCCAAGGTCACTCTTAACTGGTTGTCCTTGATGCCAAGCATCTCGAATATTTTTACCATCTGTTCTAGCTACTCATCTGCCTTCAGTAGCTCCTTGGGATCACCCAAAAATTCATCCAGATTCACCCAGAAAAACTCCCGCTTTAGAAAAGATGGCCATGCCTCAGCTACTTGAGCTTGGATTTGATTTTCACCCGGGAGAATGTCCATGTATTCCCTTAATGCACCAGCCATTTCGTAGGCCAAGGCACCCATGGCCTGTTAACCAACTAGTTTGGCCATATTGGCCTGACCAACTCCTTTTTCCTGCGCTGAAATCCCATCCGGTAACGGCATCTTATGTCTCATAGGCCTACTACGCCTACCACCATGACTACTTCCAGACATCCTAATGAATGTGCCGAAGCTAACTCACTCGGGTCCTAAAATGGTGGACAACAGTAATTCACTCCACATAAATACGTAGCCACGTAAACACATACGAATTTCATTCCCAGATAATAACCGTCCCACGGCGTTGCCAGAGTTCCAATTAGAAACAGCAGTGATGAAGTGCTCTTCTAATAGGACTTTCACGAACTTGTAGACTCAATTAACATCCTAAAAATTAAATCGCATACCCATATAATCACATATGCATTTTATCATATAAGCACACATCGTTCATGCTAAAGCCTCTAGAAAGGAAGACAAACCCATTGTGGTACTAAGCACTTTCCACATACCTGAAGTATTCATGCCGGTACGCTCTGATACCAAGTTGTAATGCCCCAAAATAAATATGACAAACCCACATCATTTGCAGAAATAGGAGCGGAATAACATACTTTCATTATACATTCATAAATGTCCTATCCTGAATCTACAATATGTGTTACTTGCAATCAAGAAAATGAAAGTTGAACAGATAATCAAATGCCATAACGGCTTATATCTTTCCAAGTCACTCCTTGGTTACAACAAAACAAGTCTAGCTCAATACAATTAAAGCACTTGGCTATACAAAATAGATACAATAAAAATAGAAACGCTTGCTCCAGATCTGTCGCAACTATTGCCTTGGCAGAGGTAGATCACCAATACTTGAAAAATGGTTTTTTCCAAATAGAGTGAGCCAAAACCCAGTAGAAACAATTTACAGTATATGAGGCTTAACAAAAGTATAAGCATGAAATACATGTTGTCTATTATTGAACCAATCGTATCTTACAATATCATAATATACCAATTTCGTCCATTCCAATCCATCTTATCTCAATTTCATTTATGTTAATTAATTACACCGCAATTCATGAGTCATGTTCATTATTAACCAGATAACCCAACTGAGACCATAATTCAGTGGTTCTCAACATACATAATCAATATACAACATTTCAATTTATCATTTTATGAAAATTTTGTTCTAAAAAATCGACACCCATGTATACACGCGGTTTTCGAGACTTTAATTTAATGGAGTCAATCCCTTTCTCCTCTTACACATGAAGTACATCCCCTTTCTCCTCCCAAATATCATACATATACAATGCACTATACCACAGTCATATTCAATGACAACTAATAAGAGATTGGTTTCAATTCGCCTAATCCTCATGCCATTTCTACAACAATCATAGCTATCTTTCACCGATAGCCCAATACAGGCATTTTTAAACAAATATATAATCATCACAACAAATAAATTATTGAAATTTTCATAGGTGAAAGATAACATGTATCCAACTACGCCATCTATATAAATAACCCTGCAATTTAACATTTTCAATCCCAATTTCATTATTTATACAAAATAATCGTTTGAGTTAGTTAAGAGCAAAACACCCATTTTGCTAATTTCATTCCAAACACTAAAATCAACCATTTTAACACAACACAAGGTCATATTCACTCCTATAACCATTTCTATCACATTCATTCGAAAACCCCTCTCTTGATTTTAAACCAAAACCCTAGGTTAGTCTAAAATCACATCAAATCCCAACAGTGACCATTCAACATCAAATAACTAAGTTAAAACCATACAAGAGTAATGATAATCTGTAATGACCCCAAATGTGGAGAAGAAATCATTTGTATTTAACTATGAGCTGAGGTGTGTAATTTAATTATATCTTTTGGAATTGAAGCACTATCTGTTGAGCCACGGCTTTCAAATTGAAATTACCGGCCTTTATGGGTTCAGAAATCATAATTGAGGACTTGGATATGTTAATGGAAATTTTTAGAACTATTTGGGAAACTTAATTGAAAATCTAATTTGTCTGGTTCGTTAATGTGCGTTTGGGTGGTTAACTTGGTACTGCAAATTGAAGGCCTTAGAGACTTCAGAAACCGGAACAAGGGACATATTTATGATCATCATAATTTTTAGAGTCATCTGGGAAGTTTAATTGAAATTTAATTTTGTGCGATTCGTAACGGCGTGTTTGGCCCTTTGTAATTGTGTTAAAGTTTATATAGTTAAGCATATGGGTGTATATGAGTTATAAGGGAGGACTTATCTTTTGGAAGCTCAAAATATCTAAGAAGAGAGGGGAAGACCCGTGAGAAAGAGAGCCGAGAGAGAGAGAGAGAGAGAGAGAGAGAGAGAGAGAGAGAGAGAGAGGGTTCACCATTGTTAAGAATTTGAAGATGGCTTGAAGAAATTGGAGAGAAGAAGGAGAGCAACCATGGAAGCTTGGAGAAATTAAAGAGAACCATGAGGAAATCAAAGAGTGAACTAAGGTAAGATTAATTATCTTGAATCCTTGTGTTTAAGACATTAATTTCATGAAATCATGATAATAAAGGAAGCATTGAACCCATGAACCTTGATTTTTTAAGAATTCATTGATTGAAGAAATAGAGTCATTAAATTTGTTTATTTTGAGATTATGGTGTTTGATGAAGAATAATAATGTGAAATTGGTCATGTATTAAAGGGTTTTGGACTTTGATTTACATGTAATTAAGGTTTGATTTTGAAAATGAGAAGTCCCAAATTTTCAGCCATTTTCGGATTGAAACTGTCCAAGGCCGTACGTGCGGCACTGTTCCCCCGCACGTGCGGAGACAGCTTTGTCCAGCCAACTTTGAATAAGCATATCTTTTTCATCCGGACTCCGTTTTGAGTGATTCTTGAGCCTAAAATCAAGCCCCGGAAGTCTAGTTTCTAATGGCGCTAGTCTCACTCCCAAATTATAAATACATAAATAGTTATGTCCAAATTAGTGACGACTGTTCACGTTATGTCAATTAGTTTTGTACCATTTCTTCACCTAAACCCTTTCCCATCGATTTCTCCTATTTTCTAAGACATGGATTACAACTTATTAGAGAATAATGAGCTTGGTACCACCATGGCTAATTGATTGAATGATCAAAGAGAATAAGTAAAGGATAGAGTATAATTTCATATTATGTGTTGTGGACTGTAATTGTAGGTCGAGACGAGGACATTATACCATTACCACCGGGAACCAATCACTGTGAGTAGTAGTACTTTGATGTACCTTTAACCGTTTATCGTTATTGAAGTTAAATCTTCGTCGTAAGAATTATGTTGACATATATGTTATGTGTGCTATGTGAGAAACACTGTGGCATTATGGAAACTTCAAAAGAGTTTGTGAAGTTATGTATGTTATGTTAGAAACATTATGAAATTATGAAAACATCAAAAGAACTTGTGGAATATGAAGTTATGTGACCAAGGGCCATTTGTGAAGATCAAACCTATGTGGCCAAGGGCCAACTTATGACTTATGAAGCTATGAGGCCAAGGGCCAAACTTGTGAACTTGTGAATCCAAAGGGCCGAAGGCCGATGTGATGAGTTGTAAATCTATGAAACCCAAAGACTATTGTGAATGTGTGAACCCCTCAGGCAAAGGGCCGAACTGTGAAATTGTGAAACCAATAAAGTCCTCTGTAATCCAATGAAAATGTGTTATGTCAACTCATGAGAATTTGAATTAGTCTCTCATTGTTAAGCGTACGATAATGACATGATACAACAAGAAATGCTCTAGTTATGATATGTTCCATTTGAATTAATGAATGATGTTCAAGTATGTTTCAGGCATGTTTCTAGTATGTTACAAGTTCAGATATGTTTAGGTATGTTTCAAGTATATGTTACAAGTTTAAGTCTGTTACAAGCTTATGTATGTTACAAGTTTATGTTGTTACAAGTTTATGTATGTTACAAGTTTAAGTCTGTTACAAGTTCACGTATGTTACAAGTTCAAGGATGTTACAAGTTCTTTGTATCAAGGGCTTCATGCCAACTTTTCAAGGGCTTAATGCCAATCTTTCAAGGGCTTCATGCCAACTTTTTAAGGGCCTTAGTGCCATATGTTACAAGGGCTTTATGCCACATGTTTCAAGGGCCTTAGTGCCATATGTTTCAAGGGCTTTATACCATATGTTTCAAGGGCTTTATGCCACATGTTTCAAGGGCCTTAGTGCCATACGTTACAAGGGCTTTATGCCACAAGTTTCAAGGGCTTATAGCCACCATGTTTCAAGGGCCTCGTGCCACTATGTTTCAAGGGCTTATAGCCACCATGTTTATGTTGCAAGATTGAACCTAAGGCCGTTATGTACTTAGCACAGAATCAGACTAACTATGTGAACTCTACATCTTTATATGTATTGCTATGTGTTATGTTTCAAGCTAAGCATCGTTTTATTTATGTATTTATGTATTATGATTCATTGAGCTTGGCTCACTCTGTTTAATGTCTGTTTCTGTAGGTAACCAACCAGGTGGTCAGTCCTAGTCATGACACCCGTTTTCTTTTGTCAACCTTCGTGGGTTCAGGCACTGCACGAAGCCATTTATTTTTGTAAAGTCTATTGAAATGTTGGCTTAATTTTGATTACCCATTTAAAGTTGAAGACGTAGAACTTCAATGATTTTTGTATAAGCCCAATGATGGGGCTGGGTCTGTACGTATGTTTGTTTATCACCGATTGTAGACGTCCCCGAATGCCCCGGGAGGGTTAAGTCCCATTCCGTTCATATTGGGGTCACTACAGTTCAAGGACTCAAATGTCACGGTTTTTAATCTTGAACCAAAGAGTCCAAATCTGGCAAATCGATTTTGAAAATAGATTTTTTGAAAAGAAGTGCCAAACATGGACTGCTTTGCCAGATACAGAGTCGCCACCTAAATGTTTTTTAATGGGAAATTTAGGAAACCCTGACTCGGTGCCAAAGGCCACGTGTCCGTCATCACCAAAGTTGCCTCGGCTCGGGAACTTGGGTACGATTGGGGAAGGTCACTTTGTGAGCACCCCGGCTCGCCCAGTCAAAGACTGGCCTCTACTAACCATCATATCTATTTTTGAAAACATTGTGTGTTCTTATTCTGGTTATTAGCCTAGATTTACTATGTGATACGCACAGCATACAAGTATAGGCTGGATCGCCTGAATTGGAACAAAACATTTCATGCTTGTTTGTTTGAAAATGGTTTGATGGTGCTACTCGCAAGTAGGCTAAGACGTGGATTTGCCACCCTCGGGTGGGCTTAAGAAAACATGATTTTGCCACTATCTAGTGGGCTTTAAAACAAACATTTGATGAATTGTTCCAATCCAAATAACCCAACCTCCACCCACAGGCATTCAAGCAGTTATATCACATAAGCAAACAGCCTCATGGTAAGCATGCTATCATGGCAGTCACTCACATGCATGCAAGGATGCTAAAGTATAAAACTCACCAAGTACTCCAAGCCAAAACAGAAACTCATTAGAAATCATGCATGATCCTAAATATACAGGATTGCCTAATGCAACACATGCAAAAATGCAACTATAGCAGGCTCGGCTATCCTAAACATGGCATATGGAATGCTACAGCTATCTTGTATTCAACTTGGAATTGAAATACAAATGCAGTTAGTATGATGCACCGAGCCCGGTGCATGTAAAACAGATGAATGAATGCAAACATTCTATCATACTGTATGCTAATTGAGATATGCCCTAATCTAACCATCATAAGCAGGTAAATAAAAGGGAAGAAAGACGTGGGATTGGAAGACATACATCATACTCACCGACACTTATTACAATTATGCCCTCGCGCAGAGGGTTCGAATAAATATACAGTCCCGAATAAAAGAATATTACAGTCCAAATAATACAGTCCAAAATGTGTAAAAATTCCTAATTAATTAACAAATTAACAAAGAAAGCTGTAAAACTGGCATGCAAGCCAAGGACTGCATTGATTCCGCTCCGGGTGATGAATGATGCATGTTCGGGTTGCCTTTGTGCGGAAATCCGTGACGATGCCCCAATTAGCCTCTGTTTTGCAATTGTTCTTGGAAAGGGCGCCTCGGAAGACTGCTGATTCTTGATTTTGCTGCAACAGAGAGCAGGAAAGGGGCATAGCAATGTATTTTCACAAATGTATAGATGCCTCGATCCTCGTGCCACCAATCACGCATCTCGATGCATGATGGCTGAGAAGTCGATTTGCACAATTCAATATGGAATGAATGCACATGAAACCACAAGAAAACCTAGCTCCATCATGGATGATCCGGAGTGTCGGTGACTAGGGAATTGAGACACGTTCCGTCACTTGGAGTACGGAACGTACCTCGTTTCCCGCGCTCGGGCTAACTCCTATCCCGAACACGATGCAATATGCATGATATGCATGAAATGCAACTAAGATACAACCTAACATGCGAAAGGCTATGAAATGGCATACACGAGGCACGAGGAAACATGGCATACACAATGCGCTAACATACAACCTAGCATACACAATGCTATGGAATGAAATGGCATACACAATGCAATATGGGCTTACACCAACATCAGTGGACCTCGGCCACACTCACATAGGAGGCCATAATGATGAAAATGAGATAACTCGAGATACGTGCACGCAAACCGAGAACCGAACCTACGGCACAAAATGCCACTCTAACAAGACATGGCAAAACATGGAATATGGCATATGATCATGCAATTTTCAGAGGCAAAATGAGATGAAAAACAGCCCCAAATCGTGGCAAAATGATACCCGATGCATGGAACGAGTCCCGAAACATGAATTTTGGTGCATGAAATGGCCTATAGCTATGCAATGCATGCATAATTTGTACATGAAGTGTAAATACAGAAGAAAGGAAGCCCAAAAAAAAGCATGTTTACAGTTCAAAGCATGGCCAAACAGTGATCACAAATGGGACTAAATTAGCATGCAAAAATGGGGGCCAGGAGAGGGGTAATGAAGCAACTCACAAATGCTGGCCCCAAACAGGGAAGGGGCCTTCTAAAATATTGAAGAGAGGCCAAAAATATGATGTATTACAGTTTATGAAAAACCCCAAAAACAGATACAAGTATGCTCAAAATGCTATGCAAAATAAGGGCACCAAGAGAGCTATAACATGAAGTATAAAAAGGATGTCCCAAACAGCCATAGACCCTTAATGAAACATGAAGTGGGGGTCAAAATAGAGCCATTTTCAGTTCGGACCAAGGTCCAAAAACAGAATCTCAATAGGCTAATAAATCATGCAAAAATGGGGACCAAAGAGGGGGATAATGACAAGTGGCACATGGAAATCCCAAACAGTGATCAGCCCTTCTTCAATGTTGAAGAAAGGATCAAAATAATCCTATCTACAGTTTACATCATGCTCGAAAACAGATTACACATAGGCCAAAAATACTATGCAAGATTATGGCATACAAAGGGGTAATGAAGCAAGTGAAAAATGGGGGTCCCAAACAGGGTAAGACCCTTAATAAAAGATGAAATAGAGCTCAAAAAAATTCCACTTTAAGTTTTGGTCGGAGCTCAAAACAGCAAGCAAAAGGGGCTAAGAAATGATACAAAAATGAGCACAAAAGAGGAAGAAATCAACTCACCCTTGTAGACCAACTCTTGGCAACTTCTTGGATGAAGTTTGGGTGCTCCTCAGCTCTGGAAAGCAGCTCCAAGTGGCTAGAATGGAGGTGGTGGTGTGGTGCTAGGTGGTGGTGTAGAAATGGGTATAAGAGCTTAAGGGTTTTGAGGCTTAGAGTAGAGAGAGAGGGAGAATTGATGCAAGGCTCTCAAAACAAATTTTGCAACCCTAAAATTTGAAGGGGAGGGGCTGTATATATAAGCAAAAGGGGTGGAAAAGAGGGGGAAAAAAAAGGGGGGGAAAACAAACCAAGTTTCCCCCCAAAATGGCCAAACCCTCGGACATGGGTGTAGTGGAAAACAAAATTCACTTCTAGGACACACTTGGGGAGGGGGGCATGGCTGGCTAGTTTAAAAGGGCAAAAAAGTCATTTCACCAAAAAGGTGGCTGGCCAGCCAAATTTTCTGGCCAACCAGCTACTTTCAGGACAAAAAAAAGGCTTCCGGGAAGAAAAGTGGCCGGTGGGTGATTGGGAAGTCCAATGGTGGCCATTCAAGTGTCCAAATTAAAGCCCCGGAAGTTAGCTTTCCAATGGCGCAAACCTTGCATTAAAATTCCTCCTTTGGAAAAAGTTATGTCAGTTTCCGTAAAGGCGCGCAGATTTCGGTCCAACCGGAGTGATGCCCTACTTCAATCAACCATATCTCCCTCGTCCGGAATTGAATTTAGGAGATTCTGGAGTGCAAAATGAAGCCCCGGGAGTAAGGTTTCCAACGGTGGTGGCTTCATAGTTTGATTCGAAGTATCCAAATGAATATGCCCGATTCGGCGAGGGCTACTCGACTTTCTTTTAACGGTTCATGCCCATTTTCTCCCCCGACTGGATTTTTTTCCCTCTTCTCTTCTTTTCTTCAACTTCAAACCCCTAAGTAAGGTGTTTTGAAAGATTTTTCAAAGATTTCATCTCTCTTTCATTCATTTCCACTTTGTCCTTGCTCGGTTTATCGAAAAGCGCAATTTTTGACAAAATGCGAGCCTCGGAATATCGGAGAAACTTTATTTCAAAAATGTTTTGAAAGAGAGGGTTTTAAGTCTAAAATCTTTTGATCGAGATCGTTCTGGTCCAGAACAGGGGTATGAAGTTGAGATTTGACTCTCTCTTTGCCGAAGAAATTGAACCTTTGCCCTGTACATCTTTTATCACCGAGCAAACCATCAGTCGCGTCCAGGTCTTATGGACGGTCAAAAATGGGGTGTCTACAGTTGCCCCTCTTTGACAGAACGCGGAAGTCAAGAAGTGACGGGAGTGAATGTCAAAGCCCAGAGACGACCCATTTTTGACAAGGCCGAAGACTTGGACAAACAAACAAAATATAGATAAATAAATGGTTGTGCCCGCAGGCTGCCTACGTATCCCCTTGCAAGGAATCAAACCAGCGTAGTTCAAGGGCAGGATGCAAAATGATATGCAGGAAGATTTTGATAATTGAACTTATACGCTACGCGAAGCCGGTTTGAAAATTGGACTTATACGCTACGCGAAGTCGGTTTGAAAATTGAGGATTCATGCAATGCACTGTAATGTAGTAGTTAAGATGTAATGTAATAGCTAAGAGGTAAAGGTACCTTACAGGGGCAATTGGCAATGACTTACCTCGGCAATGTCCTATCTCATGTTGATGTGAGAATCTTCCGCTTCTTCTTGGTTGAACCACAGGTACTACTTTTCTCCCTGACTATGGTCTCCAACAGGGTGACAGGCTAGGTTGGATCAGTATCCAGAATTGAGGTGCATACAGATGCTATCTCAATCTATGGGGCTGCCATACAGATTTCAAGCCGAGGATATACCCCTGGGTATTTAAACCAGACTTTAGTCTCGGAAATCCCGAACCTTTGCGTTCTAGGCATAAGCCATTCGAACTCTAGTTTCCACCGTCTCAATTGGTCTCCTAGGAACTCACCGCAAACATAGGCAGGTGGCTATACTAGACCACGGGAAGTCGTTCGGGCATGACAAACACCAAAGGAATTGCACCTTTAGAGGATTTAAGGTCTCCTAGACTGGAAAGTGCACAAGAAGGTGCGAATGAAATGCAAGTAAACTACAAGTACGATGTGCAAAACAGCGCGAATGATGATGCAGGATTTAAGGTCTCCTTAGATCGAAGGATTTAAGGTCTCTTAGACCAGAGAGTGCACAAGACAGCGCGAGCTGGAGGTGCACAACACAGTGCGAGTAGGGTGAATGCATAAAGCAACGTGATACAAGTAAGGTGCGCAAGATGGCGCGATGCAACGCACTAACAAGTGCAGGTGAGATGCGCAAGATAGCACGATAAAATGCATACACAATGCAAGTAATGTGCACAAAATAGTGCGATGCGCAAAATAGCGCGAGTGAAATGTAATGCACTAACAAGTGCAGGTAGGATGCCCAAGATATCGCGAATGATACAATGCACAAAATAGTGCGATACGCTAAACAGCGCGATTGATTTGAAATGCACAAGATAGTGCGATGTGATATGCAAAGCACAGGACAGTGTGATTAAGGTGCGCAAAATAGCGCGATGATATGCATTGCACAAGACAGTGCGATTGAGGTGCGCAAGATAGCGCGAATGATAAACTGCACAAAACAGTGCGATGGAGGTGTGCAAAGTAGCACGAATGATAAACTGCATAGAACAGTGCAATGCGCAAAATAGCGCGAATGTAAATTGCACAAAACAGTGTGATTGAGGTGCGCAAAGTAGTGCGAATGATAAATTACACAAAATAGTGCGATTGAGGTGCGCAAAGTAGCGCGAATGATAAACTACACAGAACAGTGCGATGCGCAAAATAGCGTGAATTTAAACTGCACAAAACAGTGCGAGTGATTTGAAATGCACAAGACAGTGCGATACGCTAAACAGCGCGATACGCTAAACAACGTGAGTGTTTTGAAATGCACAAGATAGTGCGAGTGAGATACAACCACAAGATGCACAAGACAGTGCAAGTGAGATACAAAGTGTAAGTGCACAAGACAGTACGAGCGAGATAAAATGCACAAGAAAGTGCGATAAAATGCACAAGAAAGTGCGATAAAATGCATCTTCTATGCAAGTATGAGGGCATTTTCCATGCAAGAGATACGAGCATTTTCTATGCAAGTATGGAAGCACATTTTATGCAATATTGAAAGCAAGCATATTCTATGCATGGAATAAGCAAAGCATATTCTATGCGGAATCGAAAGCAAGCATATCATAACGATGTGCGGTACGCATGCAACAACAGTGTATATGAAAGTTCACATTCTATGCAATAGAGGATCATCAAATATGTACTCTGGTGCCTCTGATTTGCCTCTTAGAGGACTTTGCAACACACTCAGCTCAAAAAGGGCACACCCTATTCATATTGGCAAGAGATAACATCTGCATGTGAAACCCTCGGGTGCTGCTTGGACTGCCATTCTGACTTGAAGCAGGCTTACACTTGGGGTCGAGATACACTATACTCCAGAGAAACGGCGAGGCCTGAGAAGGTGCACCTGGAATGTAGTCTCGGATTTTGCTAAGGTTGAAACATGCTAAGATGCTCCAAATTTTCCCTATTTTCTTTTGCTTTACAGTCTGGAACCTAAATAGCTTTAGATAGATCCTTGTTTTACTGTTCTGATATGACCTGGGTTGAAACCTGCGGCTTCATGAAAGAACCAATCTTATTTTGCACAATTGTGGAGAACAACACGGCACTCTGAGCACACAACAATTTTTGAAATTGAAATGAGAAAAGGGTTCTTAACCGGGTATTGAGCCTACAGCTGACCACAGCCAAAATGGAAAACAAAGGTAAAACAACCTAAACACAACTAAATCAAAGGGAAAACAAGGTAAAATGATCTAAACACATCTGTTGACACTCAAACGACTCAAAAACAAGAATCGAGACAAACAAAACAAAAGACACGACACACAGACGCATTCCAAAGACGAGAGACATCTCAGTTTGCGAGGAGCCAGTTTCTCCGGGTATTGTTTCCCACCCTTTCTTATTTGGTGATTCTCACATCACTCGACCCTCAGGCTCGGCTTTTCTCACAAAACCCTTTTTCTCACTTTTTTCTCAGCGCACATCTCTCTATTCTTTAATCTCTCATTTTTTAATCCCTCCGCTGGGTGGTTGATGGATAAGCACGAAGTTGCGGGCTATTGCCCCTGGTATTCCACCAGATTCTCTTTCTTCTGCTCACAGCTAGTGAATTCCTTCCATAGAAGGGTTGCGCTACATTTGGGTGTGTAGCAAATCTGCAGCTAACATCGGTTGATGATGCTTTGCTGGGGAGTTTGGACGTGATAAGATCTGTCCAGATGATGGAGTGGAAAATCTTGCCCTATTCCAGTTCATGCTTCGCACTTGGCTCGACACCTCGTTGCTCGGAGGGTGTGAGATCTTTTCGACCCTTTTGTGGTTAGCTTCAGTGATGCCCTTTTTCGACAGGTAGAGTGCCCTTCTTGGCAAGTATTTTGACAAAGGAGAAAAGACAGAATACCTGACTGAACTGTGCCCTTAGTTCATCATTTTGACCATTTTTTGTCTTTGCTTTCTACTAAAATAGTTTTGACCAAAATGAGAGTTAGATTAACATGCTTGTTCGATTTTTGATTTAAAATCATGCAAGTTAGGCTATGAGCACTGAAAATTTTCTTTTTTTGGGTCCATGAAAAGGGTCCAGTTTTGGAAAAGATAGAATGATTTTCGAGAAAATAATCAACCTCAGTAAAAATTCTCAAAAATTATTTTGCAAACGGCCATTGCTCAACGAGCATGAAACCTACTCCTGAGATGCGCAACCTCGGATCCAAGGGAAAATTACCCCGTGCTTGAAGAGAGTTGCATGGCAACGGAAAGTTGCCCCTTGTTTGAACGGCACCGCGGCGCATTGAATGGCAACGGAAAGTTGCCCCTTGTTTGAATGGCACTGCGGCGCATTGAATGGCAACGGAAAGTTGCCCCTTGTTTGAATGGTACTGCAGCGCATTGTAGTCAGCCCTCAGAGTAGCGACGAACACAACCCGACTATCGGATACAGAAAAGGCAAAGATAATCAAAACCATTACATAGACACAATTGAATTTGAATTGTTTTACGGCTGGACTTCAGAATGAAGTTGCCTACGTATCCCAAAGATGGGAATCAAGCCTTACGTAGTTCGGGGTTAAGGTACACTCGGGTATTAACCTCTCCTTTTTTAGGCTCTAACTTTTGCCAAGGCGCCCGTCGCGGGTTTTCGACCTTGCGAGCTTTGTTCTTCTTTCTTTCTCTTTTCAATTCTTTTTTTTTTTTTTTTTTGATATTCTTTTCTTTTTCTTCTTTTTTTCTTTTTTGTTCTTTTTCTTCTGTTTCTTGCTCTAACTTTTGCCTGGGTCGCCCTTCCGGGTTTTCGGCCCAGCGAGCCTCTCGAAGTGTAACAAGTCCATGCCAAATGGTTGTAGGGTTTCGAAGCCATCCGTATCCAGGAGAGTGGCTATTGATCTGCAAGAGGACTCATCTTCAGCTCTTCGAGCATGTCTGATATCTTTGCCCCTAGTTCGAAGGGTACTTCTGTTCTAGCCTTGCAAGCTTCTTCTGATCTTCTGATCTTCTTGATCCGACTTTCCTGGCCTCTTGTTCGAGGGCTGCTTCAAATCTGGCCACACAGGCCTTACATCGTAGTTGACCGTTGAACCTTCTGAATTCAAGTTCAAGGTTTGGAAGCGAAGGGGTTGAGTCTCGAGGCTGAGAGCGATCCTAGGCTGCACAATCTCAAGAGCGATTCCACACAGGTCTTCGTAGGACCGCGCAAAACATTTTGTTTTTGAAAATTTTTAAGAAAGCGACAAATCGCTCGCGCTGAAGATAGTGTGAAACCAGTCTGGATCAAGCAAGGGTCCTTCTCAGTACTCATGCTAACAAGCATGATTTCATTCATTAAGGGCTGAGCACGCCTCTCTTTCTCTCAATTGATCAAAGTTTTGCAAATCCCGAGGAATTCCTTCCTCTTTGTTTTTACCGCAATGTTCAAAATGTTTTGAAAAACTCAGGTCATTACAATGACTTCAAGGCACAGAAAAGATAGAGTTCTTAGTCAAATACTGTCATCTCTTTCAGAACTTCCGGCATAACTGGCACAAGACAGAAGCAAACGCGAGAGCGTGAAAAATCAATGCTGTTTCATTCAAAATCTGTTGGCATAACTGGCTCTATGACAGAAATAGACTTAAGACAAAACGAAAAGACAAACGCGAAACAAAATGGTGACGCCCGAGGTAACACCCCCCGGAATCACCCGACTCCTATACAATAGGACTGACTCGATACAACAAGACTGACCCAAAACAAAAAGACTGACTCAAAACAAAAGGACAGACTCAAAACAAAACAACAAGACTGACCCAATACCCAAGTCAGAATGCAAAATTAACAGCACTTGTACATTGCTCAAAACAGTGCATGCCATTCACCACAGCTGGAGTAATCTGAGCACCATCCGCAGGTGGTTCATCCCTCGATCACATAATCACATTATCCCCCAAATTCACTGACCCAGTGCCGATAGACTTTGCTGAGCTCGGCGGGAGGATGACCCCATTATCAAATAAATCCTGTACTTCATGGCGAAGACGGAAGCAGTCGTCGGTAGTATGGCCGGTTTGCTGATGGTACGCGCAGTACTGGGTAGCATCATGCGTAGCCGGAAGAGGGTTCGGGAGAGGCCGAGGCTCAAGGGGCTTGAGATGGCCTTGTCCAACGAGGATTTGGAAAGCTTTGGACAAAGGCATGTGGAGGGCATGGAAGACCCTTCGACCTCGGGGTTGGTACTTCAAGGCTTGTGGATTTTTGCTGGGCGCACCCGCAAAGGGATTGGTAGGTGCTGGCCTAGTTTGCTGATCTCTTCTGAGTGGAGGATTAGAGCTAATAAGATCATATCTGGTATGACGGCCTTTCTCCCGGTTTTTCCTTTGATTCGGACTGCCCCTGACTTGAGTAGCGAAAGTGTCATCCATAGTTTTTGCAACAACTGCGAGGACTTGCTCTTTGTTCAGTCCCTCGGCTTTCAAAGCCTCAACAGCAAACATAAGATGTTCATGGGGATCCATGCCCGCCCCTGCCTTGTTCTTTCCACTCGCCTCCACTTTGCCAAGGGATTGGCCTTCCTCGAATGTAGCCCGTCCCAAGACTGGGGAGCCTTTTGACATGAAATTCCCAATATGTGGTGTGGTCGATGATGGAGCCAATGTTTCGGAGGCCAAATCTGTCACAGTTCTTTGAAGATCTTTTATCATTCCCATCAACTCAGAAGTAGTGGGTTCTCGGGTTTGAGGTGATTGGGGTTCAGGTGCACCCATCATGCATAAGTCCATGCTTTTTGGGATAAACACCTCAGGTTTGGGTAGATGGGCCGGGGTGATGTATATGCTGGGGTCATAGGTGGATGGCAGTATATGGATGAGATGGAGGTAGGTAGGAGATGTTTGGTCATTGGGGTCTGAAGGTGGAGCTATCGTCCGATTGTCGATGAGATTTTGGACCTCATGACGAAGGCGGTAGCAACGGTCGGTGCCATGACTGCGCTGCTGGTGGTATTTACAGTACTTGGCGGGGTTATGTCTGGCTGGGAGTGGGTCGGGAAGAGGTTGAGGATCGAGGGGTTTGAGATGCCCTTTTTCCATCAGGAGTTTTAGTGCGCTAGTCAGGCTCATATAGAGGGGGATGAAAGTTCTGCCCTGAGCTTGGGCTGGACTGGCTGGTCGTAGGCTTGGTTTGGCAAAAGGGTTGGCTATGAGGACTGTATTGATTTCAGTGGGTTCGGGAATAGTGCTACTTTCGGCATTGGTACTCCCTACAATCGCCCTCCTTGTCAGTTCACTTGTTCTGGGAATGATCCCGCTGTTGAACGCATTCTCGCCTGAACCCCCAGTTCATGCAAACTTTTGAAAGTGAATAGCGGAGCCACTATCAACTTTTGTAACATATCATGCTCGAGGTTCCGCACCATCATCTGCACTTGATCCCTCTCAGAAGGGCGGTGATCTGTCATCTGTGCTACCTTTGCTTTCCACCTTGCAACAAATTTCACAAAAGGCTCTTTTGGGTTTTGGTGGGTTGCTTCAAGCTCTTGGACGGTCATTTCAACTTGGGTATTGTAGGGATATTGATCGACAAAGGCCTCAGCCAATTCTTCCTAGTTTTGCTTCACTTTGTCCTCCAACTTAGCGTACCAAGTGGTTGCTACACCGGACAGAGTTCTTCCATACAGAGAGAGTTTCTGTGGCTTAGTCAGACCCATCGGCTTTAGGACATCCAAGAAAAGTTGGATATGTACCATTGGATCCCTAGACCCGTCGAAACGGTCAATATGTGGCATTTTGAATCTGTCTAGAAGCCGGACGGCAGACTCAGTGTGCCCATCCTCAATGTCGGGAATGGAGTTAAGGCCCTGTGCCTTTTTGAATTGCTTCTCAAGGTTCGCAATTTTCACTGCGGTCAGATCGAGGTCATTAGCATCAAGGGGATAACGCCTCTCATTAGGCTGCACCAAGGGTCTGAGAACTCGGGCTTGAGTTCAGTTGGCGGAATTGGGTCAAAGTTCGGCTGGGGTCCCAAAGCTGGATGTGAGGCAGATGCCCCAGATGGGCGCTGCGTTTCAATACTGGTCTCAGCCTGCATGGCAGTTCCCTGATTTGGCGCTGCTATCACGGCCACAAATTCTTCCGAACCCTGTGCCATCACGGGTCTACTGATGATGTGACTGGTGACTGTCGGATCAGATGAACCAATGAGCCTTGTCTGGCCCTTCTTTGCCTTGCCTCAGCGAAGGAACACTGGTTGCCCTTGAATTGAATCTCTGACTCAACAAAGTCTATCAACACTAGTCCAATGTACTCGGGGGATTTCGGAGCCTTCTGAAGCTATGGTTCCAGGACTACCTAGCAAAAAGGAAAACATGCAGCATCTCAGCCTAACTTCACCAAAACAGATACGAGCATAGTAGGATGACTGTGGCCTCTACTGAATTCTGCCCCCAAAATTCTACCTGTAAACTGTTACCCTCAAGTAAACTGATTCTCAAAATACTGAACTGGTGCCCGTAGGCCTGATGCCCAAACTTGCAAACTGATACATGCATTCCTGTAGAGACACACTCTAAAGCACATAACAAGCAAGTGAGAGCCAAAACACCCCTATGTTGGGGTAGGGTTTCCCTGTCTTATTTTTTCAAGAGCTAGGGTTTCACTACACACACAGCAGTTTCAAACAACCTATCGGGTAAGCAACCTGTCCTAGTTTGGAATGGTCACTATGGATTCGAATATGCACTAGGTCGAATGGCCGAAAAGGGTGCCCCGGTAAAACCAGGGTTTGTGTTCCCATACTGGCAGAGCCCACAACCGGTCAGCCTTATGGTCATGCCTTGACAAGACAAGCCTCCGGCAAACCGTTCAGGAATAGCAGATGGCAAACATGGTGTCCTAGGTGCACCAATGCAAATGCAATGCAAAGAAACACACAAGTGTAGTCAAAACAAGATATCACGAGTTCGAGTCAAGTTCTCTAAATCCCCAGCAGAGTCGCCAGAAACTGTAGACGTCCCCGAACAACCCGGGAGGGTTAAGTCCCATTCCATTCAAATTGGGGTCACTACAGTTCAAGGATTCAAATGTCACGGTTCTTAATCTTGAACTTGAACCAAAGAGTCCAAATCCGGCAAATCGATTTTGAAAGCAGATTTTTTGAAAAGAAGTGCCAAACATGGATTGCTTTGCCAGATACAGAGTCGCCACCTAAATGTTTTTTAATGGGAAATTTAGGAAACCCTGACTCGGTGCCAAAGGCCACGTGTCCGTCATCACCAAAGTTGCCTCGGCTCGGGAACTTGGGTACGATTGGGGAAGGTCACTTTGTGAGCACCCTCGCTCGCCCGGTCAAAGACCGGCCTCTACTAACCATCATATCTATTTTTGAAAACATTGTGTGTTCTTATTCCGGTTATTAGCCTAGATTTACTATGTGATGCGTACAGCATACAAGTATAGACTGGATCGCTTGAATTGGAACAAAACATTTCATGCTTGTTTGTTTGAAAATGGTTTGATGGTCCTACTCGCAAGTAGGCTAAGACGTGGATTTGCCACCCTCGGGTGGGCTTAAGAAAACATGATTTTGCTACTATCTAGTGGGCTTTAAAACAAACATTTGATGAATTGTTCCAATCCAAATAACCCAACCTCCACCCACAGGCATTCAAGCAGTTATATCACATAAGCAAATAGCCTCATGGTAAGCATGCTATCATGGCAGTCACTCATACGCATGCAAGGATGCTAAAGCATAAAACTCATCGAGTACTCCAAGCCAAAATAGAAACTCATTAGAAATCATGCATGATCCTAAATATACAGGATTGCCTAATGCAACACATGCAAAAATGCAACTATAGCAGGCTCGGCTATCCTAAACATGGCATATGGAATGCTACAGCTATCATGTATTCAACTTGGAATTGAAATACAAATGCAGTTAGTATGATGCACCGAGCCCGGTGCATGTAAAACAGATGAATGAATGCAAACATTCTATCATACTGTATGCTAATTGAGATATGCCCTAATCTAACCATCATAAGCAGGTAAATAAAATGGAAGAAAGACGTGGGATTGGAAGACATACATCACACTTACCCACACTTATTACAATTATGCCCTCGCGCAGAGGGTCCGAATAAATATACAGTCCCGAACAAAAGAATATTACAGTCCAAATAATACAGTCCAAAATGTGTACAAATTGCTAATTAATTAACAAATTAACAAAGAAAGCTGTAAAACTGGCATGCAAGCCAGGGACTGCATTGATTCCGCTCCGGGAGATGAATGATGCATGTTCGAGTTACCTTTGTGCGGAAATCCATGACGATGCCCCAATTAGCCTCTGTTTTGCAATTGTTCTTGGAAAGCGCGCCAAGCCTCGGAGGACTGCTGATTCTTGATTTTGTTGCAACAGAGAGCAGGAAAGGGGCATAGCAATGTATTTTCACAAATGTATGCATGCCTCGATCCTCGTGCCACCAATCACGCATCTCGGTGCATGATGGCCGATGAGTCGATTTGCACAATTCAATATGGAATGAATGCACATGAAAACACAACAAAACCTAACTCCATCATGGATGATCCGGAGTGTCGGTGACTAGGGAATTGAGACACGTTCCGTCACTCGGAGTACGGAACGTACCTCGTTTCCCGTGCCCGAGCTAACTCCTATCCCGAACACGATGTAATATGCATGATATGCATGAAATGCAACTAAGATACAACCTAACATGCGAAAGGCTATGAAATGGCATACACGAGGCACGAGGAAACATGGCATACACAATCCGCTAACATACAACCTAGCATACACAATACTATGGAATGAAATGGCATACACAATGCAATATGGGCTTACACCAATACAAGTGGACCTCGGCCACACTCACATAGGAGGCCATAATGATGAAAATGAGACAACTTGAGATGCGTGCATGCGTGCACGCAAACCGAGAACCGAACCGACGGCACGGAATGCCACTCTAACAAGACATGGCAAAACATGGAATATGGCATATGATCATGCAATTTTCAGAGGCAAAATGAGATGAAAAACAGCCCCAAATCATGGCAAAATGATACCCGATGCATGGAACGAGTCCTGAAACATGAATTTTGGTGCATGAAATGGCCTATAGCTATGCAATGCATGCATAATTTGTACATGAAGTGTAAAGAAAGAAGCAAGGCAGCCCCAAAAAAATCATGTTTACAGTTCAAAGCATGGCCAAACAGTGATCACAAATGGGACTAAATTAGCATGCAAAAATGGGAGCCAAGAGAGGGGTAATGAAGCAACTCACAAATGATGGCCCCAAACAGGGAAGGGGCCTTCTACAATATTGAATAGGGGCCAAAAATATGATGTATTACAGTATATAAAAAACCCCAAAAACAGATACAAGTATGCTCAAAATGCTATGCAAAATAAGGGCATCAAGAGAGCTATAACATGAAGTATAAAAAGGATGTCCCAAACAGCCATAGACCCTTAATGAAACATGAAGTGGGGGTCAAAATAGAGCCATTTTCAGTTCGGACCAAGGTCCAAAAACAGAATCTCAATAGGCTAATAAATCATGCAAAAATGGGGACCAAAGAGGGGGATAATGACAAGTGGCACATGGAAATCCCAAACAGTGATAAGCCCTTCTTCAATGTTGAAGAAAGGATCAAAATAATCCTATCTACAGTTTACATCATGCTCGAAAACAGATTACACATAGGCCAAAAATACTATGCAAGATTATGGCATACAAAGGGGTAATGAAGCAAGTGAAAAATGGGGGTCCCAAACAGGGTAAGACCCTTAATAAAAGATGAAATAGAGCTCAAAAAAATTCCACTTTAAGTTTTGGTCGGAGCTCAAAACAGCAAGCAAAAGGGGCTAAGAAATGATACAAAAATGAGCACAAAAGAGGAAGAAATCAACTCACCCTTGTAGACCAACTCTTGGCAACTTCTTGGATGAAGTTTGGGTGCTCCTCAGCTCTGGAAAGCAGCTCCAAGTGGCTAGAATGGAGGTGGTGGTGTGGTGCTAGGTGGTGGTGTAGAAATGGGTGTAAGAGCTTAAGGGTTTTGAGGCTTAGAGTAGAGAGAGAGGGAGAATTGATGCAAGGCTCTCAAAAAAATTTTGTAACCCTAAAATATGAAGGGGAGGGGCTGTATATATAAGCAAAAGGGGTGGAAAAGAGGGGAAAAAAAGGGGGGGGGGGAAAACAAACCAAGTTTCCCTCCAAAATGGCCAAACCTTCGGACATGGGTGTAGTGAAAAACAAAATTCACTTCTAGGACACACTTGGGGAGGGGGGCATGGCCGGCTAGTTTAAAAGGGCAAAAAAATCATTTCACCAAAAAGGTGGCCGGCCAGCCAGATTTTCTGGCCGGCCAGCTACTTTCAGGACAAAAAAAAGGCTACCGGGAAGAAAAGTGGCCGGTGGGTGATTGGAAAGTCCAATGGTGGCCATTCAAGTGTCCAAATTGAATCCCCGGAAGTTAGATTTCCAATGGCACAAACCTTGCATTAAAATTCGTTCTGTGGAAAAAGTTATGCCAGTTTCCGTAAAGTCGCGCAGATTTCGTTCCAACCGGAGTGATACCCTACTTCAATCAACCATATCGTCCCCGTCCGGAATTGAATTTAGGAGATTCTGGAGTGCAAAATGAAGCCCCGGGAGTAAGCTTTCCAATGGTGGCGGCCTCATAGTTTGATTCCAAGTATCCAAATGAATAGGCCCGATTCGGCGAGGACTGCTCGACTTTCTTTTAACGGTTCATGCCCATTTTCTCCCCCGACTGGATTTCTTCACTCTTCTCTTCTTTTCTTCAACTTCAAACCCCTAATTAAGGTGTTTTGAAAGATTTTTCAAAGATTTCATCTTTCTTTCATTCATTTCCACTTTGTCCTTGCTCGGTTTACCGAAAAGCGCAATTTTTGACAAAATGCGAGCCTCGGAATATCGCAGAAACTTTATTTCAAAAATGTTTTGAAAGAGAGGGTTTTAAGTCTAAAATCTTTTGATCGAGATCGTTCTGGTCCAGAACAGGGGTATGAAGTTGAGATTTGACTCTCTCTTTGCCGAAGAAATTGAACCTTTGCCCTGCACATCTTTCATCACCGAGCAAACCATCAGTCGCGTCCAAGTCTTATGGACGGTCAAAAATGGGGTGTCTACACCGATGCTACAAAATATGGTTTGGAGCTTTATCTATTTTCCATGATGAATGTGATGTATAAGAGGTCCTAGCATGTAGATGTAGCTCAATGGAATTTATATGTATAGTTATTTTCTTACTTTATGCTTCTGATGAGGCCCCGTATGTTATTTACAACAGGTTAAGTGTTCGTTTTCGAACGGGTCATGCCCAAACTTTTAGGGGCAGGTTTGGGATGTGACATAATCCCTACCTTAAGTGTAGAAGTCCAAAGAAGAAATGGAGAAACTTCGAAAACGTCGAAGCCAAACTCTATTCGGATGTAATGGTAGCGCTTGGGATGCTCCACTTTTTTATCAAAGGGAGTAGGGTAGAGAGATCCTTAGATCCTAGTGTATTTGTAGAGAGAAGTCAGATTTTAGAGAGAGAGAGAGAGAGAGAGAGAGAGAGAGAGAGAGAGAGCTGATCTAGGGTTTTTGAGGAAAAATATATCAAAAAGTGATGTAAAAAGGTACTTCTGCGAATTGATATACGCGAGGCTTGCTCGAGTGCAAGAGTTGTCACTCGAGCGACTAGACACAATAAGTCACCTTACTCGAGCGCAAAAAGTTTCGCTTGAGCTCATAATATACTCTCTCAGAAGTTTTGCAGACAAAGATCGTCGCTTGAGCGCAAAAAGTCTAGCTCGAGCGGAGAACACTACCTTCCCAGTATCTCTTCAGGCATGCAAAAGTACTTGGAGCTCACAAAGCTCACTTGAGTGGAAGAAGCCTCGCTCGAGTGAAGAAA
The DNA here is from genome assembly GCA_022316695.1 of Camellia oleifera. Taxonomy (NCBI): domain Eukaryota; kingdom Viridiplantae; phylum Streptophyta; class Magnoliopsida; order Ericales; family Theaceae; genus Camellia; species Camellia oleifera. The sequence continues at coordinate 79,845,013 of CM039308.1, forward strand.
CCAAAATTTGCACAACAACAATTTGAACCAGCTAACAATCAATCTATTTCAAACACAACCAATGTACTCTAATACTCAATTTCAAAGAGGAATAAAGGGAAAAAGACAAGAACACCAATACAGAATCATAAGACTTGAGTCCAGAATGCATAGGAGGGTCGGCCTTAAACCAGAATCGTTATAATAAATTTAGACAAAAAATGGGTGGTCAATCATTATGATCTATTGTGGTGTTGATTAGAATTCATTATGATATATTTTTTTTATTATAATTGAAAAGATCTTTGTATATATATCAAGTGATGTTTTTCTTACGGAGGAGGATTTCTTCCAGTTCAGATTTTGGACTGAAGAGGTAGTTTGAGCCCGTGGGGCCTACTAAAGGTCCTGCTTCGATAATCCAATCATTTATTTTGTTGAGCACTTCGTGTATTTTATCCACAATTTTTTTTTAATGTTAATCCGATAATTGCGAGTTGTTCAAGTTATTATTTTTGTCATAAAAAAATATGGTATATTTTTTAAAAATATAATTATAATATATATATTATTGAAAAATACGATAAATTGAACAAGTTACAATATCGGATCGACTTAATTTTTTTTATGAATGAAATACATGAAGTGCTTAACAAAATAAACGATTTAGATTATCAAAACGGGATTCCTAGTGGGCCTACAGACCCAAACAGCTCCCTCTACTCCAAAGTTTTGACAGAAAGGAATCCTCCTCCTTTTCTTAAAATCCTTAGTTATGAGTTGACTTATAACTCATTAGGATGTTGATTATGACATATTTTAAATATTATTTTAGTTATAACTGAAACTTTTTTTGGATTATACTTGAAATGGTGTTTAATTATGACATATTATATTTGTTTTAGTTATAACTGACAATATGTGCATGGTGGAATGACCTATTCAATTATATTGGTGTCCTGGACGGCAAGGTCACAATTTACAATCAAAGTCAAACTAAAACTGCCACGTAATCTCGGCAAAGTTTCAACAGTGCAAATTCACCTTAGACCCGGAAGCATAAACAGCGCTATATGCCCAAACTACCTGCTTTCTTTTCTTCAACTTCAGCAAAGTCGCTCTACCCCTTCAAAATCATGCACAATCTCATTCCTGGTGATTCTCTCCTCTCTGCCCCAAGTTTAATCTGTTTTTAAAAAGTCAATCAAACAAACCGATCCAAACAAAGCCTACTGCATGTATTAGACTTTTGCATATGTTGGTCCTCACAAACTATGTAGAAAATCAACTCTACCATAAAGTGAAGATAAATGTTATATATGTATATGTATATATTTTATAACTTGGTATTCGGCTCTAATGGACAAACTAATTTGAAGGATCAATCCCACCATTAACTAGCAATGGTCTTAAATAAAGTGAGGCAAACTCCAGTACGGACTAGCTCCAACAAATTACTTGTATTAAAGAGATTTCAAACCTTATTTGTATTTAAGAGGTTTTGAACTAAAGCATGGAGAGAGTATACATTCAGGCTTGGGGTCTTAACGGCCAGGCCAACTCGTTGGGATTCAAGATAAATGTTTCTTTATCATCTGCCCCTACGGCTGTTAGAGCTGCAACTAATTGTTCTTTGTTTCAAAACAACAATAAAGGAGTTAATGAATGCCACCAATATATTGCCAAAGTACTCTGAATAGCTAATTAATTATAACTACTATGTGCTTGTTTAGTGCAGTTTAAAAGCTGCTTATTTCAGCTTTCAGTCTAATTTAAGCTATTTTGATGTATTTGGTTTAGTTTATAACTTATAGCTTATAACTTTTTGAAAGTCAGAAATCAGCTTATGTTTATAATTATAAGTTATAAGCTATTTAGGTATAAACTATAAACACTTTCCCACAACTCTACCAAACAGGGTCTATATATGCATGTTGATTAATTATAATTATTATATATGCATTATCTCAACGGTCCACCAGCCATTAATGTTGAGAAAATGTTAAAACATGTACATTTAGATATACTTTAAACATATTCTAATATATTTTTTCTTAAATTTTTATTATATTTTCACACATCGTAATATATTTTTATAAAATATGTCGGGCAAATTGCCATCCAAAGAGGAGCTATTAGGACTTTCCGATGCCCATGTAACCAGCACATACAATGATGCTAAAATTTCCAATTGCAAAAATCCTTTCTATTTCTTACAGAAATTATTCAATACTGTGAAAATAATACTCTATTCTCCTTCCCATGCCCAGTTTATTACTCCATGCATTTTATTGGGCTATGTCTACTCTATGCATTTTGTTGGCTACAAACATTTATTGAGAATTGGTATAAAGTAATGGTAAAAAATAAATAAATAAATAATTTTTGGAAATTTATGGTGTTGCTAAACAATAATGATAAGTAATGCTATGTTCACAAACAAATATATATCAATAAATATATCAAAGGAAATATTATTGTGTGCACCCCTTTAAGCCTATATACTATATGCATCCTATCATAAAAATGTATAATTTTATCACAAAATTTTATAATATCAATTACAAAATACGTAATCTCATTACAAATTTGAATAATAAAAAATGTCGTAATCAAGTCGTAAACTTTTGTAACATCAATCGCAAAATTTTAGACATTTTATTACACACACTTTATAACAAGATTACATATTTTATAGTTAATATTATAAAATTTTATAATAAAATTATACATTTTTGTAATAAGGTGCATATCGTATGTACCCCCAAAGGTTCACACAGCATAGGATTTCTCATATATCAATCAAGACACAGTTTGTATGTGGATCCAACAAAATTGACGTGGAGTCAATTTATTATTTTGTATAGTTATTGGTATATTTATTATTATGTTTTGTTCGTATACCTAATATTATTGAAAAATGAGCTATGAATGTTATTAAAAAGTATATAATTAACAATATTTTTACATATTTTGATATATTTTTTTCGTTTTAAAATATTAATTTCTTATTCAATTTTTTATTATCCCAAAAAATTTCAAAAATTAAGGACTAATAACATGATTTCTCTACTAGAAAAATTAGAGTAACATCCCTATCCAACTTTGTGTAGTAAGAGAGATCTAAGATTTTTTTTATTAGCTAAGGTCCCTCAATATTTTCATGGAGAAAATTTGACTCAGAGAAATTTTGCCCAACTTAGAAAAATTTTACCCGGCTCAAAGAAATTTCGGCCCCAACTTAGAGAAATTTCGAAATTTCTCGGTGAAAACAGAGAAATTTCTCTCTGAGAATTAAAATTTCTCTGAATCGAATTTTCTTTGTAGAAATGTTAAGGGAACTTAACTACTATGAAAATATTATATGTCATTTATCTTATAAAATCTTAATATCATGGATCTTAAAAAAAATAAAAAAAATAAAAATTCTCTTTTCTATTTTATCCTTGTTTTAAATTTATTAACATTAATATACACAAAAAGTATAATTCTGGCAATTGATATTCCCCAAAAAAGTCAAAGAGTAGTTTTGGAAAATTAATTATTTCGAACTATAATAATTATACTAACAAAAAAAAGTTAGATTCCAAAAAATAGACTACTATTTTGGAGCGAAATGAGTACTCTTTATACAATGTTTAAAATTAAAAACTCTATCAGTTGCCATTAGCAAGCTTTTCATTAGTTTCATTTTCATAACCAATTTTTTAATTTAAAAAATTTCTTTTTTAAATTAAAAACTAAATTGATACGATAAAAAAAGAAAATAAAAATACTTGTTATTTTCTCAGGGTTATATCTTTTTGAAGGAAAAAATATTTTTAATATATCTTTAATTTTTTTTTGTCAAAATAAATTTTATTTAAAAATAAATAAATTATGAAAATGAAACTGGCCTTGATTGGGAATAACATATTTTTGTCAAAAAGTCAAAAAATCACTATAAATTGTCACATTACTCTCTTTATTTTTCTGCACATCTTTTCGTAAAAAATTAAAAAGTTACTAAAATAGTATGTTTTCATGTACGAGACATTTTAGTTGGATAGTGAATGTAGTGACCCAGTTTAACCCAACCCATTTTTATTTTTGGTTGGGATACGGGGTCGTCCTGAGTGACGTGAACCATTCTGGGTAGATTTGATAGTGGGAGAGCTTTGGGTTGGTTGTTGGGCAGCAGTCCAGTGCTACTGGTTTGGACTGGTTGCGTCTGCAACTACTGAGGTCGCATCCACGATGGGTTGGGCTGGAGGTCGGGCCAACGAGTGTGCTACAACCATTTTGGCCTTTGGGTCCTTTAACTGGGGCTTAGATGTGTTGTCCGTGGTGTGGGCCGCGGCAGGCACGATCTCGCCTGCGGTACCCATTTTTGTGCCTGCAACCATATTGGTTGGCTGAATCACGGTCGCGGTATGGCCTTCGCAGCCGTGGTCTGTCTGTCTATATAACGCTTCAAAAGCTGAAAATATCTAATTTTCATGATCCAATCCTCTCTCTCTCTCTCTCTCTCTCTCTCTCTCTCTCTCTCTCTCTCTCCATTTTCAACCCTTTTAAGATTTTAAGATTGGGTTTCATCTATTTTTACTACCCACTTTTTACTGCTAGTTCCATATATAAAAATGTAGAGCTGAACCAGGGTTTTATTTTAATCTGAGCAGATCGTCTTTTTGTCATCGGTGATTTTTTTGGCTTGTCTCCTTTTCGCATCAAGAGCTAGGGTCTATTTTCTTAACTTGATATGAGTTTGGTAGTGTATTTGTGACGTATCTTGATTTATAGATTGCGAATTATTTGGTTGATTTTAAAATTGTGATTTGGGGTTGAGGGTTTGTTCCAAATTGGGGGTTGGTTGGTTATGATTTTGCTATTAAATCTATTTTCGGTATACAAAATCGCATGTGGATTTCTAAAAATGGAAAAGTCCCAATTTGTGAAAAACCCTAAATGATGCTATTTTTGGGAGTCAGGTTGATTTTGGAAAATGGTTTGGTTGGAAAGAGATGGAAAGGAAATAGTTGCGGGATTTTGGAAACAACAAGTATTATAACTCATTTGGAAACTCTTGGGTTGTTGAGAAGTATTTGGATTTTGAAACTATTGGATTATATATCAATATTGTTATCATTAAATTATTACATTCGAGATAATTGTTTTCACTGTTGGTGGAGGATAGCATTGTTGTGTGTTAGCAACTACATGTGGATTAGGCAAACTGGAATATTTTTGGAACTCATACATATCATGATGCGTGTCATGGGTTTTGGAATTCAAAATTGTAAGTTTTGGAAAGGTTGTTTTGAGAATTGTCACATTGTGTTTTGAAAGCATTTCGTATCATTTGAAAATGTTATTTTTGGAACACATTTATTGTGTACTTGGAAATGGTGAATAAAGGGGTAAAGCTGTAAGGGGGTATTAGAGAAGAATTAAGTTGGCTTGTGTGTCATCGGTGTAAATCCAAAAACTCGCGCGGTAAGAGCTGATTCCATCCGAATAATCCTGGTAAAATACATAGTGGCTTGTATAGCACACTATTATGAACACTATTTACCCATTTTATTTATTGTAATTTTGGCTTTGAAAATGATGTTTTGAAAATGGTTTTAACAATGTATTTATTTTTGTTTAGCGATATATTCGCATTTGGTTTAATAATGTATTTGCTGGTTGGTATCGCGACATACCAAACTTGTTTGGAAAGTGGATTTTATTCAAACAAATGTTTTTGAATTCAGAAAACGTTTTGAATAAATGAATGGTTTTGATGATTGGAACGAAAGGATTTTTGTTGAAAAATTAGATAGATTTTTAAAATGCATTGGGCATATTGTATATATATTACATCATGATCATTTATGGTAGTGGAACATATTTAGGTTTTGAAATATTCTCTACTGGGTTTTATGCTTACCCTACATGGTTGAAACATTTTTCAGGTGTGTTGAGACTCATAGATATTATTCGGTGTCTAGTTGACTAACTTAGAGATCTTATTAGAAACGCGCTTGATCGACATTGTTTCTAATGGGAATTCTAAGGGAGTGCTAGAATGAATAATTATCTTTATAGACTTAGCTCGATTATGTATTATGTGTTTTGTGGTAGATGATGTGTGGTTTGAATGAAGTCTCAACGTGCTTGTTTGACTAGTCGGTTGCGTGATTATGATGTGCTAGTATTTTGGTGACCGGTGCTAGTGTTATGCACCCTAGGTTGTGTGTTTCCTTCTTTAGTAGAGACATTTTGGGGATGAGTAGTGAACTCAGAGTGGGCACCTTCATATGTGCCATATATGTTATGTGCTAGCGTTGGTTGGGAGTTGGTGTAGGTTTGTCCTTGGTGGTGGTTTGTACGTCTTTGGGAGACATTGGTTTCTTAAGTCTTTTGTGACGATGTACGAGGATTGAGTTATTATACTCATCTGAGTGATGTCGTGTAGGTTTGGTGTTGGTTAATAGTCCTTGGACTAGTGGAATTTGGATTAGTTAAGACCCTGGTCAGTCAAGTGTATGACATGTAGTGTGGGGTGTGCTCCCCAATGGACGTGTGTTGTTTTAAGTCTAGTAACTACTTGAAGGGGTGCTGGTGGTGTTGGAGTCTTAGGGACACAAAGAGTTGGGTTTGAACTCGTGTGTGTTGGTAGTGTTAGTGTATGGTTCCCACTGTAGTGTTGGTAACCTAGAAGTTTGTGCTTCGAAGTGTGGTTGGTTGGGATATGAGTTATGGTTTGACCTCCCTCGAGAGTAGTGAAGTCAGTTAGTGCTATTTAGGCCTAGGTTTTTGTTATAGATGAAGAGTGATTGGTTGAAATAGGGGGGAGTTACTTCTTATAGTCAAGTGAAGTAGTTGGTTGAATACTAGCTAGGGTTATAGTTGTTGTGAGTAGTTTGGTAAGGCACGAAGTGTGGTAGGATGTTGTGGATGGTGTGGTTGGCTTGATTTCGTGTTCTAGCGATGGATTGTCACAGTGGGCTTGTTTAGGACTGACCTAGTGTAGACAACCCATTTTTTACCATCCATAAGACTTCGACACGACTGATGATTTACATGGTGGAGAAAGGTGTGCAGGGCAAAGGTTCAATTTCTTCGGCAAAGAGAGAGTCAAATCTCAACTTTGTACCCCTGTTCTGGACTAGAACGATCTCGATCAAAAGATTTTAGACTTAAAACCCTCTCTTTCAAAACATTTTTGAAATAAAGTTTCTGCGATGTTCCGAGGCTCGCATTTTGTCAAAAATTGCGCTTTTTAGTAAACCGAGCAAGGACAAACTGGAAATGAATGAAAGAGAGATGAAATCTTTGAAAAATCTTTCAAAACACCTTACTTAGGGGTTTGAAGTTGAAGAAAAGAAGAGAAGAGGGAAGAAATCCAGTCGGGGGAGAAAATGGGCATGAACCGTTAAAAGAAAGTCGAGCAGCCCTCTCCGAATCGGGCCTATTCATTTGGATACTTGGAATCAAACTATGAGGCCACCACCGTTGGAAATCTTACTCCTGGGGCTTCATTTTTCACTCAAGAATCTCCCAAATTCAATTCCGGACGGGGAAGATATGGTTGATTGAAGTAGGGCATCACTCCGGTTGGACCGAAATCTGCGCGGCTTTACGAAAACTGGCATAACTTTTTTCACAGGAGGAATTTTAAAGCAAGTTTTGCGCCATTGGAAAGCTAACTTTCGGGGCTTCAATTTGGACACTTGAATTGCCACCATTGGACTTCCCAATCACCCACCAGCCACTTTTCTTCCCGGAAGCCTTTTTTTTTTTTTTTTTTTGTCCTGAAAGTAGCTGGCCGGCCATGCCCCCCTCTCCAAGTGTGTCCTAGGAATGAATTTTGTTTTCCATTACACCCATGTCCGAGGGTTTGGCCATTTTGGGGGGAAACTTGGTTTGTTTTCCCCCCCTTTTTTCCCCCCTCTTTTCCACCCCTTTTGCTTATATATACAGCCCATCCCCTTCAGATTTTAGGGTTACAAAATTTGTTTTGAGAGCCTTGTATAAATTCTCCCTCTCTCTCTACTCTAAGCCTCAAAACCCTTAAGCTCTTACACCCATTTCTACACCACCACCTAGCACCACACCACCACTTCCATTTCCAGCAGTTTGGGGGACTTTCCAGCAGCTAGGAGACACCACTTCTCAAGCCAAAAGGCAGCCAAGAGTTGGTCTTCAAGGGTGAGCACCATTTTCCCCTTTTTGAGCTTCTTTTTGTATCATTTTTTTAGCCATTTTGCTTGCTGTTTTGGGCTCCGACCCTAACTGGAACTAGGCTTATTTTGAGCCATTTGTCATGTTTTTTGAAGGGTCTTACCTTGTTTGAGACCTCCAGCCACCACTTTCTTCATTACCCCTCTTGGATGCCATATTTTTGCATGATATTTTTGGCCTATGTGTAATTTGTTTTGGAGTATGATGTAAACTGTGGATAGGCTTATTTTGAGCCCTTCTTCAACATTGAAGAAGGGGTCACCACTTTTTGGGGCCTCCATGTATCACTTGCATTTGTACCCCTCTTTGGTCCCCATTTTTGCATGATTTATTAGCTTATTGAGCTTCTGTTTTTGGACCTTGGTCTGAACTGAAAAGAGACTTATGTTGACCCCCTCTTCATGTTTTATTAAGGGTATATGGCTTTTTGAGACACCCTTCGTATACTTCATGTTATAGCCCTTTTGGTGACCTCATTTTGCATGATATTTTGAGCCTATTTGTACACTGTTCTAAGCTCATCCATCAACTATAAAAAGCATTATTTTGGGTCCCTCTTCGACATTGTTGAAGGGCCCTCACTTTTTTGAGACCTCCATGCACCACTTGCTTCTTTGCCCTTTTGTTGGCTCATTTCTTGCATGAGATCTTTGGCATACTTTTATCTGTTTTTGGGACCTGCCATAAACTGTAAAACATCATATTTTTGGCCCCTCTTCAATATTGTAGAAGGCCCCTTCTCTGTTTGGGGCCAGAATTTGTGACTTGCTTCATTACCTCCCTTGCGGAGCCATTTTTGCATGCTAATTTAGGCCCCGTTTGGGAACTTACTTTTTTAGCCAAAAAGCCAAAAAGTTACTAAATTAGCCAAAAAGCCAACAACCCATACCAAAAAGTCAAAGATTCTCTTTTCTCTCTACTTTTTGCACATCTTTTCGTAATTAGCCAAAAAGTCATCCCAAACATACAAGTTTTTTTTACCTACCTTTTTAGCCAAATAGCCAAAAAGTTACTAAATTAGCCTGTTCCCAAATGAGGCCTTAGTCCCACTTGTGCTCACTATTTGGCCATTCTTTAAACTGTAAAAATGCTTGTCTCGGGGCTGCCTTGCTTCTGTATCTTCATTTCATATTCAAATTATGTATGCATTATATAGTTATAGGCCATTTCATGCGTCAAAACCCGTATTTCGGGACTCGTTTCATGTATCGAGTTTCATTTTACCGGGTTTCGGGACTGTTTTGCATCTCATTTTGCCTCTGATTTTCGCATGATAGTATGCCTTTTCCATGTCTTGCCATGTCTTGTTAGAGTGGCATTTCCGTGCCTTAGGGTCGGTCCACGGTTTGCGTGCACGTGTGCACGTATCTCGAGTTGTCTCATTTTCATCATTATGGCCTCCTATGTGAGTGTAGCCGAGGTCCACTTGTGTTGGTGTAAGCCCATATTGCATTGTGTATGCCATTTCATTTCATAGCATTGCGTATGCGAGGCCGTATATTAGCGCATTGTGTATGCCATGTTTCCTCGTGCATCGTGTATGCCATTTCATAGCCTTTCGCATGTTAGGTTGTATCTTAGTTTCATTTCATGCATATCATGCATATTGCATCGTGTTCGGGATAGGAGTTTGCCCGGGCATGGGAAACGAGGTACATTTCGTACTCTGAGTGACGGAACGTGTCTCAATTCCCCAGTCACCGACACTCCGGATTTTCCATGATGGAGTTAGGTTTTGTTGTATTTTCATATGCATTCATTTCATATTGAGTTGTGCAATTCGACTCCTCAGCCATCATGCATCGATATGCGTGATTGGTGGCACGAGGATCGAGACATGCATACATTTGTGAAAATACATTGCCATGCCCCTTTCCTGCTCTCTGTTGCAGTAAAATGAAGAATCAGCAACTTTTTGGAGCTTGGCACGCATTTCAAGAACAAGTGCAAACAGAGGCTAATTGGGGCATCGCAGTAGATTTCTGCGCGAAGGCAACCCGGACATGCATCATTCATCATCCGGAGCGGAATCAAGGTAGTCCCTGGCTTGCATGCCAGTTTTACAGCTTTCTTAGTTAATTTGTTAATTAATTAGGAATTTGTACATTATTTGGACTGTATTATTTAGACTGTACTATTCTTTTATTCGGGACTGTATATTTATTCGGACCCTCTGTGCGAGGGCATAATTGTAATAAGTGTGTGTGAGTGTGATGTATGTCTTCCAACCCCACGTCTTTCTTCCCTTTTATTTACCTGCTTATGATGGTTAGATTAGGGTATATTTGAATTAGCATACAGTATGATAGCATGTTTGCATTCATTCATCTGTTTTGCATGCACCGGGCTCGGCGCATCATACTAACTGCATTTGTATTTCAATTCCAAGTTGAATACATGTTAGCTGTAGCATTCCATATGCCATGTTTAGAATAGCCAAGCCTGCTATAGTTTGCATTTTTGCATGTGTTGCATTAGGCAATTCTGTATATCTAGGATCATGCATGGATTTCTAATGAGTTTCTGTTTTGGCTTGGAGTACTCAGTGAGTTTTATGCTTTAGCATCCTTGCATGCGTGTGAGTGACTGCCATGAATAGCATGCTTACCATGAGGCTATGTGCTTATGTGATATAACTGCTTGAATGCTTGTGGGTGGTGGTTGGGTTATTTGGATTGGGACAATGCATTGACTGTGAGTTTTAAGCCCACTAGATAGTGGCAAAACCATCTTTTCTAAGCCCACCTGAGGGTGGCAAAATCTGCATTTTAAGCCTACCTGCGGGTAGCAAACCATCTTTCAAAAATGAACATGAAATGTTTTGTCCCAATTCAGGCCACCCGGTCTATACTTGTATGCTGTGCGCATCACATAGTAACCTAGGCTAATAACTAGAATAAGAACGCACAATGTTTTCAAAATAAGATATCATGGTTAGTAGAGGCCGGTCTTTGACCGGACGAGCAGGGGTGCTCACGAAGTGACCTTCCCTAATCGTACCCAAGTTCTCGAGCCGAGGCAACTTTGGTGATGACGGACACGTGGCCTTTGGCACCGAGTTAGGGTTTCCTAAATTTCCCATAAAAAAAACATTTAGGTGGCGACTCTGTATCTGGAAAAGCAGTCCATGTTTGGCACTTCTTTTCAAAAAATCTGTTTTCAAAATCGATTTGCTGGATTTGGACTCTTTGTTTCAAGATTAAGAACCGTGGCATTTGTGTCCTTGAACTGTAGTGACCCCAATATGAACGGAACGGGACTTAACCTCCCCGGGCGTTCGGGGACGTCTATAGTTTCTGGCGACTCTGCTGGGGAGTTAGAGAACTTGACTCGAACTCATGATATTTGGTTTTGACTACACTTGTGTGTTTCTTTGCATTGCATTTGCATTGGTGCACTTAGGACACCGTGTTTTCCATCTGCCATTCTCGAACGATTTGCCGGAGGCTTGTCTTGTCAAGGCATGACCATAAGGTTGATCGGCTGTGGGCTCTGACAGCATGTGAACACAAACCCCGGTTTTACCGGGGCACCATTTTTGACCATTCGACCTAGTGCATACTCGGATCCATAGTGACCATTCCAAACTAGGACAGGTTGCTTACCCGATATAGGTTGTTTGAAACCGCTGTGTGCGTAGTGCAACCCTAGTTCCTGACAAAATAGGACAGGGAAACCCTACCCCAACATAGGAGTGTTTTGGCTCTCATTTGCTTGTTATGTGCTTTAGAGTGCGTCTCTATTGGAATGCATGTATCAGTTTGCAAGTTCGGGCATCAGGCCTGCGGGCACCGGTTCAGTATTTTGGGACTCAGTTTGCAGGACAGAGATTTGGGCAGAATTCAGTAGAGAGCACACTCATTCAGCTTTGCTCATAATGGTTATGGTGAAATTAGGCTGAGATGCTGTCGGTTGTCTCTTTTGCTAGGGTAGTCTCGGAACCATAGCTTCAGAAGGCTCCAATATCCCCCGGGTACATTGGATCCGTGTTGATAGACTTTGCTAGGTCAGAAATTCAGTTCAAGGGCAACCAGTTTTCCTTCGCCAGTGGTAAGGCAAAGGAGGGGCAGACAGGGTTCATTTGTTCATCTGATCCGACAATCACCAGTCACATCATCAGCAGACCCGTGATGGCACAGGGTTCAGAAGAATTTGTGGCTATAATAACAGCATTAAATCAGGGAACTGCAATGCAGGATGAGACCAGTGCTGAAATGCAACGCCCATCTGGGGCATCTGCCTCGCATCCAGCTTCGGGACCCCAGCCGAACTTTAACCCACTTCTGCCAGCTGAAGATTCGCAGGGTCCAGATCCCCGAGAAATGTTGACTCAAGCTCGAGTTTCCACACCCCTGGTGCAGCCTACTGAGAGGCTTCATCCCTCTAATGTCAATGAATTCAGTCCGACTACAATGAAAGTTGCGAACCTTGAGAAGCAATTCAAAAGGACACAGGGCCTTAACTGCATTCACAACATTGAGGATGGGTCCACTGAGGTTGCCGTAGGGCTCCCAGTCGGGAGTACCAATGCTGGCGGTAGCACTGTTTCCAAACCCGCTAAAGTCAACACAGTCACCATAGCCGACCCTTTTGCCAAGGCCAACCTACAAATAGCCAGCCCAGCCCGAGCTTAGGGTAGATTTTTCACCCCCCTCCATATGAGCCTGACTAGCGCACTAAAATTCATGATGGAAAAAGGGCATCTCAAACCCCTCGATCCTCAACCTCTTCCCGACCCACTCCCAGCCAGACATAACCCCACCAAGTACTGTATGTACCATTAGCAGCGGTCATGGCACCGACCGTTGCTACCGCCTTCGTCATAAGGTCCAAAATCTCATCGACAACCGGACGATAGCTCCACCTTCAGACCCCAATGACCAAACATCTCCTGCCTACCTCAATCTCATCCATATACTGCCATCCACCTATGATCCCAGCATATACATCACCCCGGCCCATCTACCCAAACCTGAGGTGTTTATCCCGGAAAGTATGGACTTATGCATGATGGGTGCACCTGAACCCCAATCATCTCAAACCCGAGAACCCACTACTTCTGAGTTGATGGGAATGATAAAAGATCTTCAAAGAACCGTGACCGATCTGACCTCCGGGACATTGGCTCCATCATCGACCACACCACATACTGGGAATTTCGTATCAAAAGGCTCTCCAGTCTTGGGACGGGCTGTATTTGAGGAAGGCCAATCCCTTGGCAAAGTGGAAGCGAGTGGAAAGAACAAAGTAGGGGCGGGCATGGATCCCCATGAACATCTTCTATTCGCTGTTGAGGCTTTGAAAGCTGAGGGACTGAACAAAGAGCAAGTCCTCGCAGTTGTTGCAAAAGCTGTGGATGACACTTCCACTACTCAAGTTGGGGGCAGTTTAAATCAAGGGGCCAGCCGGGAGAAGGGTCGTTGTATCAGATATGATCCTGTTAGCTCTAATCCTCCACTCAGAAGAGATCAACAAACCAGGCCAGCACCTGCTAATCCCTTTCCTATGCGTCCAGCAAAAATCCACAAACCCAAAAGTATCAACCCCGAGGTCGGAGGGTCTTCTATGCCCTCTATATGCCTTTGTCCAAAGCTCTCCAAATCCTTGTTGGACAAGGCCATCCCAAACCCCTTGAGCCTCGGCCTCTCGTGAACCCTCTTCCGGCTACGCATGATGCTACCCAGTACTACGCATACCATCAGCAAACTGGCCATACTACCGACGACTGCTTCCATCTTCGCCATGAAGTACAAGATCTATTTGACAACGGGGTCATCCTCCCGCCGAGCTCAGCAAAGTCTATCGGCACTGGGTCAGTGAACTTGGGGGATAATGTTTTGTGAACGGGGGATGAACCACCTGCAGACGGTGCTCGATTAACTCCAGACGTGGGAATTGCACGCACTGTTCTGAGCAATATGCAAATACCAGTTTTTGTGCTTTCTGACTTGGGTATTGGGTCAGTCTGGTTGTTTTGTTTTTGAGTCTGTCTTTTTGTTTTGAGTCAGTCTCTTTTGTTTTGGGTCTGTCTTGTTGTATCGAGTCAGTCCTATTGTATAGGAGTCGGGTGATTCCGGGGGGTGTTACCTCGGGCGTCACCATTTTGTTTTGTGTTTGTCTTTTCGTTTTGTTTTGAGTCTGTTTCAGCCAGGGAGCCAGTTGTGCCAGCAGACTTTGAATGAACAGCAGTGATTTTTACGCTCACGCGTTTGCTTCTACCGTATGCCAGTTATGCCGGAAGTTCTGAATGAGATGACAGTATTTGACTAAGAACTTTATCTTTTCTGTGCCTTGAAGTCGTTGTAACGACCTAAGTTTTTCAAAATTTTTTGAACACTGCAATGATAACGAAGAGGAAGGAATTCCTCGGGATTTGCAAAACTTTGATCAATTGAGAGAAAGAGAGGCGTGCTAAGCCCTTAATGAATGAAATCATGCTCGTTAGCGTGAGTACTGAGAAGGACCCTGGCTTGATCCAGACTGGTTTCACACTATCTTCAGTGCGAGTGATTTGTCGCTTTCTTAAAAATTTTCAAAAACAAAATGCTTTGTTCGGTCCTGCGAAGACCTGTGTGGAATCGCTCTCGAGATTGTGCAGCCTAGGATCACTCTCAGCCTCGAGACTCAACCCATTTGCTTCCAAACCTTGAACTTGAATTCAGAAGGTTCAACGGTCAACTACGACGTGAGGCCTGTGTGGCCAGATTTGAAGCAGCCCTCGAACAAGAGGCCAGGAAAGTCGGATCAAGAAGATCAGAAGATCAGAAGAAGCTTGCAAAGCTAGAACAGAAGTACCCTTTGAACTAGGGGCAAAGATGTCAGATGTGCTCAAAGAGCCGAAGATGAATCCTCTTGCAAAACAATAGCCACTCTCTTGGATACGGATGGCTTCGAGATCCTAAAACCATTTCGCATGGACTTGTTATACTTTTACCCTTTGAGAGGCTCGTTGGGCCGAAAACCCGGAAAGGGCGACCCAGGCAAAAGTTAGAGCAAGAAAAGATATATACAAAAGGAAAAAGAAAAAAAGAAGAAAAGAAGAAAAGAAAAAAAAGAAAAGAGAGAAAAAAAAAAAAGAGAAGAAAAGAAATGAAAAAGAAAGAAGAACAAAGCTCGCAAGGTTGAAAACCTACAACGGGCGCCTTGGCAAAAGTTAGAGCATAAAAGGAGAAGTTAAATACCCGAGTGTACCTTAACCCCGAACTACGTAAGGCTTGATTCCCATCTTTGGGATACGTAGGCAACTTCATTCTGAAGTCCAGCCGTAAAACACTTCAATTTGATTGTGTCTATGCAATGGTTCTGGTCATCTTTGTCTTCTCTGTATCTGAGGATTTGGTTGTGTTCGTCACTCTGAGGACTGACTACGATGCGCTGCGGTGCTATCCAAACAAGGGGCAACTTTCCGTTGCCATTCAGTGTGCTGCGACGCCAGTCAAACAAGGGGCAACTTTCCGTTGCCATTCAATGCGCCGCGGTGCCGTTCAAACAAGGGGAAACTTTCTGTTGCCATGCAACTCTCTTCAAGCAAGGGGCAATTTTCCTTCGGATCTGAGGTTGTGCATCTCAAGAATGGGTTCTATGCTCGTTGAGCAATGGCCAATTGCAAAAACAGCTTTTGAGAATTTTTACTGACGTTGACTATTTTCTCGAAAATCATTCTATCTTTTCCAAAACTGGACCCTTTTCATGGACCCAAAAAAGGAAAATTTTCAGTGCTCATAGCCTAACTTGCATGATTTTAAATCAAAAATCGAACAAGCATGTTCATCTAACTCTCATTTTGGTCAAAACTATTTTAGTGGAAAGCAAAAACAAAAAATGGTCGAAATAATGAACTAGGGGCACAGTTGAGTCAGGTGTTCTGTCTTTTCCCCATTGTCAACATACTCACCAGAAAGGGCACCGTACTCGCCAAGAAGGGCACTCTACCTGCCAAGAAGGGCGCAATTGAAGTTAACGACAAAGGACTGAAAGCTCTCGTATCCTCCAAGCAACGAGGTGTCGAGCCAAGTGTGAAGCATGAACTGGAATGAGGCAAGATATTCCACTCCATCATCTGGACAGATCTTATCATGTCCAAACTCCCCAGCAAAGCATCATCAACTGATGTTAGCTGCAGATTTGCTACACACCCAGTTGTAGCGCAACCCCTCTGTGGGAGGAATTCACTAGCTGTGAGCGGAAGAAAGAAGAATCTAGCTGAGTGCTAGGGGCGAGAGCCTTCAACTTGCTGTTTATCCATCAACCACCCAGGGGAGGGATTGAAAAATGAGAGATTGAAGAATAGAGAGATGTGCGATGAGAGAAAAAGTGAGAAAAGGGCTTTTTCAGAAAAACAGAGCTTGAGGGCCGAGTGATGTGAGAACCACAAATGAGAAAGGGTGGGAAACACTACCTGGTGAAACAGGCCCCCGGTGCACGTCTGAGTGTCGTGTCTTTTTGTCTGTCTCGATTCTTGTTTTGAGTCATCTCGAGTGTTACTCGATGTATCTGGGTTGTGTGCCTTTTATTTCCGTGTTGAGTCATTTTACTGTGTCCAGTTGTAGGCTCAATACCTGGTCAAAAAACTCATCTCTCAATTTCAAAAATAAAATCGTTTTGTGCTCCGAGTGCCATGCCGTTCTCCACATTTGTGCAAAACAAAATTTATTCTTTCATAAAATCGCAGGGTTCAACCCAGGTCATGTGAGAACAATGGAACCAGGACCTATCTGAAGCTATAATGGTTCCGGACTGCGAAGCAAAAGCAAAAGAGGAAAATGTCGGGCATCTGAGTTTGTCCCAACTTCAGTAAGCTCCGAGATCGCATTCCGTATGCACCTTGTCAGGCCTTGTCAATGCTCCGAAGTATGAGTGTGCCTCTACCTCAAGCTCAAGATCAAGTCTGCCTCAAATGGCAATCAGAAATGCTCTCTTTGAGTACCAGTTCCTTGCCAGGGTCATCTTGGCTTTTGTTTGCAATGAGGTAAAGTTGTGAATATGATCAGAAAGAAAAGTGACATCCATGGCTTTTACATATAGAGATTACCCCTTGTCAACAAGAAATCATTTTACCATTCTTCCACTCGCGTGAGGCGCATTTGGATTTCGAATCCACTTTTCCTCCTTTCACGTGAAACGTGTTAGGATGCCATTGTTATTCTCCCCGGTTAAAACCTTCCCTCTCTCCGTATGAAATACGTTGAGATACGCCTGTTGGTTACACCATTGTTTACCCAGTTAAAACCTTCCCTCTCTCTGTATGAAATACGTTGAGATACGCCTGTTGGTTACACCATTGTTATTCTCCCTGGTTAAAACCTTCCCTCTCTCCGTATGAAATACGTTGAGATACGCCTGTTGGTTACACCATTGTTATTCTCCTCGGTTAAAACCTTCCCTCTCTCCGTATGAAATATGTTGAGATACGCCTGTTGGTTACACCATTGTTATTCTTCCCGGTTAAAACCTTCCCTCTCTCCGTATGAAATACGTTGAGATACGCCTGTTGGTTACACCATTGTTTACCCGGTTAAAACCTTCTCTCTCTCCGTATGAAATACGTTGAGATACGCCTGTTGGTTACACCATTGTTATTCTTCCCGGTTAAAGCCTTCCCTCTCTCTGTATGAAATACGTTGAGATACGCCTGTTGGTTACACCATTGTTTACCCGGTTAAAACCTTCCCTCTCTCCGTATGAAATACGTTGAGATACGCCAGTTGGTTATACCATTGTTATCTTCCCCGATTAAAACCTTCTCTGGTTGCATTGCAAACGTGCTGGGCGGGTTGTTTTTGGACCTCCCCTCACGATTTCAGCATGGTTTGAGTGTCCCTTTCCTCACACGATTTCAGTGTGCTTGGAATTTATCTTAGGTTGTGTGGAGCGCGCTCCTAATTGATTTTCTTTGTTCTTCCTCCACTCATGAGTCCAGCGTGGTTGGTGTATGTCGCCTTTTTGCATCTATTGTACTCTCGGTTGCACCGCATCTATTATCCATTGCATCACATTTATTACATCCATTGCATTGTATCTGCTTTACTGTCTGGTCTAGGAGACCTTAAATCCTGCATCATCATTCGCGCTATTTTGCGCATTGTACTTGCATTTTACTTGCATTTCATCGCACCGTCTTGTGCACTTTCTGGTCTAGGAGACCTTAAATCCTCTAAAGGTGCAATTCCTTTGGTGTTTGTCGTGCCCGAACGACTTCCAGTGGTCTGGTATAGCCACCTGCCTGTGTTAGCGGTGAGTTCCTAAGAGACCAACTGAGACAGTGGAAACTAGAGTTCGAATGGCTTATGCCTAGAACGCAAAGGTTCAGGATTTCCGAGACTAAAGTCTGGTTTAAATACCCAGGGGTATATCCTCGACTTGAAATTTGTATGGCAGCCCCATAGATTGAGATAGCATGTGTATGCGCCTCAATTCTGGATACTAAATCAACCTAGTCTGTCACCCTGTTGGAGAATAGGGAAAGCTGCGACCATAGTTAGGGAGAAAAATAGTACCTGTGGTTCAACCAAGAAGAAGCGGAAGATTCTTACATCAGCATAAGGTAGGACATTGCCGAGGTAAGTCATTGCCAATTGCCCCTGTGAGGTACCTCCATTTTCCTAGCTATCACATTGCATTTTAGCCACTACATTACAGTGCATTGCATGAATCTTCAATTTTCAAACCGGCTTCGCGTAGCGTATAAGTCCGACTTTCAAATCGGCTTCGCGTGGCGTATAAGTCCAATTATCAAAATTTTTCTGCATATCATTTTGTATCCTGCCCCTGAACTACGTTGGTTTGATTCCTAGCAAAGGGATACGTCGGCAGCCTGCGGGCACAACCATTTATTTATCTATATTTTGTTTGTTTGTCCAAGTCTTCGGCCTTGTCAAAAATGGGTCATCTCTAGGCTTTGACATTCACTCCCGTCACTTCTTGACTTCCGAGTTCTGTCAAAGAGGGGCAACTGTAGACACCCCATTTTTGACCATCCATATGACTTCGACGCGACTGATGATTTACATGGTGGAGAAAGGTGTACAGGGCAAAGGTTCAATTTTTACGGCAAAGAGAGAGTCAAATCTCAACTTCGTACCCCTGTTCTGGACTAGAACGATCTCGATCAAAAGATTTTAGACTTAAAACACTCTCTTTCAAAACATTTTTAAAATAAAGTTTCTGCGATGTTCTGAGGCTCGCATTTTGTCAAAAATTGCGCTTTTCAGTAAACCGAGCAAGGACAAACTGGAAATGAATGAAAGAGAGATGAAATATTTGAAAAATCTTTCAAAACACCTTACTTAGGGGTTTGAAGTTGAAGAAAAGAAGAGAAGAGGGAAGAAATCCAGTCGGGGGAGAAAATGGCCATGAACCGTTAAAAGAAAGTCAAGCAGCCCTCGTCGAATCGGGCCTATTCATTTGGATACTTGGAATCAAACTATGAGGCCACCACCGTTGGAAATCTTACTCCCGGGGCTTCATTTTTTACTCAAGAATCTCCTAAATTCAATTCCAGACGGGGGAGATATGGTTGATTGAAGTAGGGCATCACTCCGGTTGGACCGAAATCTGCGCGGCTTTACGGAAACTGGCATAACTTTTTTCATAGGAGGAATTTTAATGCAAGGTTTGCGCCATTGGAAAGCTAACTTCCGGGGCTTCAATTTGGATACTTGAATGGATACCATTGGACTTCCCAATCACCCACCGGCCACTTTTCTTCCCGGAAGCCTTTTTTTTTTGTCCTGAAAGTAGCTGGCCGGCCAGAAAAAATGGCTGGCCGGCCACCTATTTGGTGAAATGACTTTTTTTCCCTTTTAAACTAGCCGGCCATGCCCCCCTCCCCAAGTGTGTCCTAGAAGTGAATTTTGTTTTCCACTACACCCATGTCCGAGGGTTTGGCCATTTTGGGGGGAAACTTGGTTTGTTTCCCCCCCCCTTTTTTCCCCCTCTTTTCCACCCCTTTTGCTTATATATAGATCCCCTCCCCTTCAGATTTTAGGGTTACAAAATTTGTTTTGAGAGCCTTGCATCAATTCTCCCCCTCTCTCTACTCTAAGCCTCAAAACCCTTAAGCTCTTACACCCATTTCTACACCACCACCTAGCACCACACCACCACTTCCATTTCCAGCAGTTTGGGGGACTTTCCAGCAGCTAGGAGACACCACTTCTCAAGCCAAAAGGCAGCCAAGAGTTGGTCTTCAAGGGTGAGCACCATTTTTCCCTTTTTGAGCTTCTTTTTGTATAATTTTTTTAGCCATTTTGCTTGCTATTTTGGGCTCCGACCCTAACTGGAACTAGGCTTATTTTGAGCCATTTGTCATGTTTGTTGAGGGTCTTACCCTGTTTGAGACCTCCAGCCACCACTTTCTTCATTACCCCTCTTGGATGCCATATTTTTGCATGATATTTTTGGCGTATGTGTAATCTGTTTTGGAGCATGATGTAAACTTATTTTGAGCCCTTCTTCAACATTGAAGAAGGGGTCACCACTGTTTGGGACCTCCATGTATCACTTGCGATTGTACCCCTCTTTGGTCCCCATTTTTGCATGATTTATTAGTTTATTGAGCTTCTATTTTTGGAACTTGGTCCGAACTGAAAAGAGACTTATTTTGAACCCCTCTTCATGTTTCATTATGGGTATATGGCTGTTTGAGACACCCTTCGTATACTTCATGTTATAGCCCTTTTGGTGACCTCATTTTGCATGATATTTTGAGCCTATTTGTACACTGTTTTGAGCTTGGCGATCAACTGTAAAAAGTATTATTTTGGGTCCCTCTTCGACATTGTTGAAGGGCCCTCACTTTTTTGAGACCTCCATGCACCACTTGCTTCTTTGCCCCTTTGTTGGCTCATTTCTTGCATGAGATCTTTGGCATACTTGTATCTGTTTTTGGGACCTGTCATAAACTGTAAAACATCATATTTTTGGCCCCTCTTCAATATTGTAGAAGGCCCCTTCTCTGTTTGGGGCCAGAATTTGTGACTTGCTTCATTACCTCCCTTGTGGAGCCATTTTTGCATGCTAATTTAGTCCCACTTGTGCTCACTGTTTGGCCATGCTTTAAACTGTAAAAATGCTTGTCTCAGGGCTGCCTTGCTTCTTTCTCTTCATTTCATATTCAAATTATGTATGCATTGTATAGTTATAGGCCATTTCATGCGCCAAAACCCGTATTTCGGGACTCGTTTCATGCATCGAGTTTCATTTTACCGGGTTTCGGGGCTGTTTTTCATCTCATTTTGCCTCTGATTTTCGCATGATAGTATGCCTTTTCCATGTCTCGCCATGTCTTGTTAGAGTGGCATTTTCGGGCCTTAGGGTCGGTTCTCGGTTTGCGTGCATGTGTGCACGTATCCCGAGTTGTCTCATTTTCATCATTATGGCCTCCTATGTGAATGTGGCCGAGGTCCACTTGTGTTGGTGTAAGCCCATATTGCATTGTGTATGCCATTTCATTTCATAGCACTGCGTATGCTAGGCTGTATATTAGCGCATTGTGTATGCCATGTTTCCTTGTGCATCGTGTATGCCATTTCATAGCCTTTCGCATGTTAGGTTGTATCTTAGTTGCATTTCATGAATATCATGCATATTGCATCATGTTCGTGATAGGAGTTAGCCTGGGCACGGGAAACGAGGTACGTTTCGTACTCCGAGTGACGGAGCGTGTCTCAATTTCCCAGTCACCGACACTCCGGATTATCTATGATGGAGTTAGGTTTTGTTGTATTTTCATATGCATTCATTTCATATTGAGTTGTGCAATTCGACTCCTCAACCATCATGCATCGATATGCGTGATTGGTGGCAAGAGGATCGAGACATGTATACATTTGTGAAAATACATTGCCATGCCCCTTTCCTGCTCTCTGTTGCAGCAAAATGAAGAATCAGTAACTTTTCAGAGCTTGGCACGCATTTCAAGAACAGGTGCAAACAGAGGCTAATTGGGGCATCGCAGTGGATTTCCGCGCGAAGGCAACCCGGACATGCGTCATTCATCATCCGGAGCGGAATCAAGGCAGTCCCTGGCTTGCATGCCAGTTTTACAGCTTTCTTAGTTAATTTGTTAATTAATTAGGAATTTGTACATTATTTAGACTGTATTATTTGGACTGTACTATTCTTTTATTCGGGACTGTATATTTATTCGGACGCTCTGTGCGAGGGCATAATTGTAATAAGTGTGTGTGAGTGTGATGTATGTCTTCCAACCCCACGTCTTTCTTCCCTTTTATTTACCTGCTTATGATGGTTAGATTAGGGCATATTTCTGTTAGCATACAGTATGATAGCATGTTTGCATTCATTCATCTGTTTTGCATGCACCGGGCTCGGTGCATCATACTAACTGCATTTGTATTTCAATTCCAAGTTGAATACATGTTAGCTGTAGCATTCCATATGCCATGTTTAGAATAGCCGAGCCTGCTATAGTTTGCATTTTTGCATGTGTTGCATTAGGCAATTCTGTATATCTAGGATCATGCGTGGATTTCTAATGAGTTTCTGTTTTGGCTTGGAGTACTCGGTGAGTTTTATGCTTTAGCATCCTTGCATGCGTGTGAGTGACTGTCATGAATAGCATGCTTACTATGAGGCTATGTGCTTATGTGACATAACTGCTTGAATGCCAGTGGGTGGAGGTTGAGTTATTTGGATTGAGACAATGCATTGACTGTGAGTTTTAAGCCCACTAGATAGTGGCAAAACCATCTTTTCTAAGCCCACCTGAGGGTGGCAAAATCTGCATTTTAAGCCTACCTGCGGGTAGCAAACCATCTTTCAAAAATGAACATGAAATGTTTTGTCCCAATTCAGGCGACCCGGTCTATACTTGTATGCTGTGCGCATCACATAGTAACCTAGGCTAATAACCGGAATAAGAACGTACAATGTTTTCAAAATCAGATATCATGGTTAGTAGAGGCCGGTCTTTGACCGGATGAGCGGGGGTGCTCACGAAGTGACCTTCCCTAATTGTACCCAAGTTCCCGAGCCGAGGCAACTTTGGTGATGACGGACACATGGCCTTTGGCACCGAGTCAGGGTTTTCTAAATTTCCCATAAAAAAAACATTTACGTGGCGACTATGTATCTGGCAAAGCTGTCCATGTTTGGCACTTCTTTTCAAAAAATCTGTTTTCAAAATCGATTTGCCGGATTTGGACTCTTTGGTTCAAGATTAAGAACCGTGACATTTGAGTCCTTGAACTGTAGTGACCCCAATATAAACGGAACGGGACTTAACCTCCCTGGGCGTTCTGGGACGTCTATACCTAGTAGAACGATAAACTCAAAATTGATACTACAACCAAGAAGACGGAAATAAAGATACATGGGAACTCTAAAAAAGTCCAATTCTATGAATGCCAAGGATTTGGTCACTTTGCTCAAGAATTCCTTAATCGTTTGAGGAAGAAGAAAGCCTTCGTTATCACTTGAGATGATGAATCAGAGTCTGATAAAGATGAAAGTGACAACGAAGCTTAAGGCGTAGAGGGGCATGAACAATTTCCTCATTTCATGGCAATTTCTAGAGCTAAAGGACGAATAGAGTATCCCAAAAGGACAATTGAGAATATCATCGATAATGAATCCTCAGAGAATGAGGATGATGTAGACGGTGAAGAGATTCAACAAGCTTATGAAAAGTTATACAAGGAATCTCTTAAATTATCCAGATTGAATGACAAACTCATTATTGTGGACACTCCATTTTTGACAGCCTGCAAGGCTCGAGCATTTTGTTTGGTACACTCGGTGATGAAAGTGGTATTGTGCATAGTTCGAGAACTCAACGAAGGGTCCATGTTTAAGCTTTGAAATAACACCAAACTATCCATATTCCCACTGATTATACCCAAGTGTAGACACCCCATTTTTGACCGTCCTTAAAACTTGGGCGCCACTGATTAGATCATTCGATGGTGCAGGCTATCTTGTGCAAAGGTTTGATTTCTTTGGAAAGGAGAGAGTCAAATCCAAACCTTACACCCCATTTTTTGGACTAAAACTATTTTGACCAAAGATTTTAGACCTTAAAACCCTCTCTTTCAAAATATTTTTTGAAAAAAACGTTTTTACGATGTTCCGAGGCTCGCAATTTGTTAAATGTTATGCTTTTCGGTAAACTGAGCAAGGACAAAGTGGAAATGAATGAAAGATAGGTGAGCTCCTTGAAAAAATCTTTAAAACATCTTGTTTAGAGGTTTGGAGTTGAAGAAAATTAGAGGAGAGGAAAGAAACCAAGTTGGGGAAGAAGATAGGCATGAATCGTTAAGGGAGAGTCGAGCGGCCCTCACTAAATCGAGCCTATCCATTTGTACACTTGGATTTCAGATATGAGGCCACCACCGTTGGAAAGTGGACTTCTAGGGCTTCATTTTGCACTCAAGAATCTCCTAAAGCAGAGGCCAGATGAGGGAGATATGGTTGGTTGAAGTTGGGCATCAATCCGATTGAGCTGGAAATGAGTAGTCTTCACTAAAAAGAGCATAACTTTTTGCACACTTGTAATTTTGATGTGTAGCTTCCACCATTGGAAATCTTACTTCCGAGGCTTCAATTTAGACACAAGAATGACTTGAAAAGGAATCCAGATGAAGGACTTATGCCCGTTTGAAGTCGAGCTTAGAAGCAGATTTTTAGTGGGCGGTTGGCCACCACAAGTGGACGACCGGCCACCACAAGTAGCCGACCGGCCAGAAAAGTGGGTTGTTAGCCGCAAAAAGTGTCCCAAACTCAGATATTTTGCAGATATTTCTCCTCCAGCTATTTTCACATTGCTCTAGTTGTCCATTTTCAGATATTTCGATCAAATGCTTTCTTTTTGCTATATATGGAGGCCATTCTCTATGGTTTGGAAGGTTAGCAAGTTTGGGAGCTTCTCTCTCTAAAATCTCTCTCTCCCTCTCTCTCTCTATAATTTTGTGAGCAAAATTTCAGCCTCTCTCTCTCTAGAAATCTCTGTCTCTTCCTATATTATGCTTAGAAGTGAGAATTTCCTACACTCTTGCAAGGGGAACCTAGGCCAAACACCACCACCTTGGAGCTGAGGTCCTTAGAGGTCCTATTTGATGTCTAAAGCTTGGTTTTAGCTCAAAATTTGGGCTAGTTTGCTGTTGTGCTTCAAGGGTAAGGCCTTATCCCTTTAAGGTTTGTTTTGGTTAAGTGCTTGGCCATCTCTTTGTGGTATTTTGACCTGGTTTTTCAACCATAAAAAACTTTGATTTTAAGTTTTAAAAGTAGTGGTTTAAGCCTTGTTTGGTTAGGGGGTGTTTCCCCCCATTTTGCTCATTGGCTTGTAAAGCCTTTTGAGCCATCTCTCAAAGCTTTTGAAACAACCTTTTCTTGGCCTTTTAACCACTGAATTCCAGGGGAATATCAACGGCAAAAACCTAGTTTTGAGGTCCCAAATAGTAGGGGGTGGTCCCCCCTCCTTGTATCTTGTTTGCATGTATTGGTGGCCTAGCATTTGAACATGCTTTCCTACTCTTTTGTAACTTAGTTCAGGCATGTTTTTGGCTTTATTTTGACATGCTTAAACTCTGTTTTTGGCTAGTTTGGCTACTTCTTGCTTGCATTTTGTACTTGTAGTGCAATCATGCTTACTAGCCTAAAGTTAACCCATTATTCTAGCATGTGTTAGCTTGACTCCAGCACATTTTAGCTACTGATTTGGCCTACTTTAGCTCTGTTTTGGGCTGCTTTGATCATATGGCTCATGCTTTGTATAGCTATAGTGCAAATGTCTTCACTAGCTTTGTGATTTAAGGCTTCCAACATGCTTTGCTTGGGTTGTTTGCATGCCATAGCATCATTTAGCATGTAATTTCATAGCATATATCATTGTCACACTCTCATATATATCACTCTTTCATTGCCTTTGAGAGTTGTGCTTTATGCCTTGCTTGCGAGCCACCATGTGCGCATGATTTTCTTGGCATCTATGCTTCAATTCTAGCATGTTTTAGC
This sequence comes from Camellia oleifera, assembly GCA_022316695.1. Taxonomy (NCBI): domain Eukaryota; kingdom Viridiplantae; phylum Streptophyta; class Magnoliopsida; order Ericales; family Theaceae; genus Camellia; species Camellia oleifera. Next base: position 79,871,173 of record CM039308.1, read on the forward strand.
TATTGATTTGGCATGATTAAGCTCTGTGTTGAGCTGGTTTCATCACATGAGCTTTGCTTTGTATGCTTGTAGTGCAATTGTGCTAAATTGCCTAACATGTGCTATTGTTTTGGCCTTCTAATATTGCTATTCTTAGCTTATTTCGAGCATGGTTTCGAACTCAATTTAGGGTGTTTTAGGACTGTTTTGGACTGTTGGTCCCTTTTGAGCATTGTATTGCATGCCTCTAGTGTTGTGTCCTTCACTAGTTTCAATACTTTATGCCCTTAACATGTTGTGCATGTGTTATTTGCATGTTGTTGTATTGTTTTTCGTGCCACTTTAGCACTGAAATGTCTGCGATCTCCCACGTTTATTCACTTTTGATTTGTTTTGAGGGTTGGTTTACCTTGTGCTTGTGTTTAAGCTTGATAGAGTTTGTGCTTAAATGGCTTTAACCCTCTTATGAGGATTCCTCCTAGCCAAAGGCGTGATCTCTCTCATGCCTTAAACCATTCTTTTGGTTAACCCCTCTCTCATTAGAGGACTTTCACATTGGACAAATCAAGTAAAGAATGGTTTTGTAATGTAAAATGTGTAAAAAAGAATTGAACCAAGCAAAACTAGTGCAAGATAAACATGTGTGAGGCATTACATGTGTTTGGATCGGACGTTAATCCAAACACAAGAAATGTGAGACGTTTTATACTCAAAGTGATGAAACATGTCGCATTTCTTGGTCGCCAACACCCTTGATCATGCATGATGGGGTGGAGGCACTTTGAGTCTTATGTGTGCATTCACTAAGCTTGAACAAGCTTGGTTCTTTGGCCATCATGCATTGAGATGTTTGATTGGTGGCTTGAGAGCCAAGTACCACACTCCTTTGAGCTTGAGACATGATGAGGAGAGTGGTAGTACACACATTTCTTGCCAAATACATTGTCGTGGCTCTGTTGCTCTCTGTTGCGGCAAAGGCAAAATTCTAGAAAGAGAGGTGGCCGGCCGGCCACTTTCGCTAGCCTACCGACCACTTGCACTGGTCGGCCAACCAGTTGAGGTAGCCTACCGACCAGTTGAGGTGGCCAGTCGGCCACCTTCAGGGAAAATTGTCCAAAGTGTTCCTGTGTTGGGGCAGATGCAATCTGGAAGTTCATATGATGTTCTGAGATCACTGTGAGTGCAAACAGAGGCAACTCATGGCAAGGCAATGCATTTTCGGGCAAAGCAAACCGAACATGCATGTCTTCCACCCCCTCGAAGCCATTTCACTGCTTTACTTAGCTAGTTAATTTACCGGTTGTATAGTTAATTAGTTAATGTGTTTAGCTAATTTAATTCGTCTTTGTAATATTTTAATTAGCTTAGAATATTTAGTTAATTTAGTTTCAATTGCGTTGTAATAATTAATTAGCTAAGTTAGTTAATTAGTTGGTTTGTAATAGTTAGCTTAGCTCAGCATAGCTAAATTAGCTTATTCATTTGGACCCTCCTTCGCGAGGGCAATGTTGTAACAAGGGTGCGTGTGTAAGTGCATGTCTTCCAACCTCATTTCTTTCTCCCGTTTACTTAACCGCTTTCGATGGTTAGTTTAGGGGCATATTTCAATTAGCATACCTTATGCTTTACATGCGTGCATCATTCATTTGTCTTGCATACACTGGGCTCAGCGTATCATACAAACTGCATCGTATTTCAATACCTCTTTAAATACATGTATCAAATCATTGCATTCATATGGCATCTTAGGTAGCCGAGCCTATTTAGTTGCATTTTGCATGTGTCGCATTGGGCATCTAGCATAGTTAGGATCATGCATGATTTCTAATTAGCTTTTGTTTTGGCTCGGAGTACACTTGCATGAGTGTGAGTGTTGCCATGATAGCATGCTTGCCATAAGGCTATTTGCTTATATGCTTAACTGCTTGAATGCTTGTGGGTGAAGGCTTGATTGCCTGAATTGGAACAACTCGATGATTGTGAGTTTTAAGCCCACTTTGCGAAGTGGTAAAATCATGTTTTTGTTTTTAAGCCCACTTGAGGGTGTCAAATCCGCGCTTTAGTTTACTTGCGAGTAGCACTTTCAAACCATTTTTGAAAATAAACATGAGTTGTTTTGTTCCAATTCTCGTGATCGAGTTTATACTTGTATGCTGTGCGCTACACATAGTAAGTTAGATTAATAACCGAGATAAGAACTGTGGGGAAGAGGTTTGGAACTACTCTTCAGATCTTGGAGGACGCTCGTGATCCTCAAATAGACACCTGAAAAGAAATGAACACTCTGGTCAGGGGTGCCGGAATTAGCACTCCGACGGACAAGTCAGTCTCTACTCTCTCTGGGTTACTTGTATTTTAAGTTAAGCATACTAGTTCTCACATACCTTTCTTTGATTGATGGTCATGTATTTATATTATTCTCTTTGGGCCCTAGGGCCAGGCCCATCCCCGATCCTTTGCATGTACTTTTACTCGGCCTTTGTTCCACTAGTTGGAATGCCGATTATTTTATTCGGCTCTTCTACTGATTAGGATCAATGCTGAATAAATATTATGTCTCAGACTGGACTCGTCTATTCGTCCCTATTAATCCAACGAAATTCGGCTCCCACAATTGCCCCCCAAACACCCTACTAGCATCAGTTAGTTGGCGTGTTTGGCTTTGAGCCTGGGAAGTCAAAAATTCGGTGGCTAATACTCTTCCCAATACATGTCAGAACGCGCACACCCCTTTTGGTCGTTATAACAATTTCCTGCCCCTTCGTACACTGCCTTCATTTAATGTGATTTAAAATTGTCTCTTCGAATGTATGTTTTGAATACTTAAAAATATCTGGTTCGCCTACTAGTGCAACTCTTTCACTTCGCGGCTTTTGCAACTCCTTGTTTCTTGTTTTCCCCTTCATCTCCTGTAAGTTTTCTTCTCCTTCACTTCCGATCCCACTTCCTTGTTTGCTTTTAGTTTCCCATAATCCTTGGGCTGGCCAGGATGGCAAAACATCTGAAAGAGCTCCTTTCAGCGGATCGAATCTCCGGCTTTCGACGCCATTTTTCCATCCCTGACGACGTCCATCTATCACTTTTGGCAGACAGCACCACTGACATAGAGAGGGAAGATGAGAGCACAATCGTCTTTCCTCTCCTGTCAATTGCTGAGGGCAGAGTCCGCTTTCCCTTTCACCCATTTTTGAGGGCCATTCTTCGATGCTGGGGTCTAATCCCTTCCCAACCCAACGTGAATTTTTTCCGCATCATTATGGGGATTGTAGAGCTGAACCGGCGTCTTAGGAGTAATTTAGGTATACCCTCCGTTCGGCATTGCTATGTCCTAGCCAAATCTATTGACCGGCTAGGACGCTACTTTCTTAGAGCCAAGGATACTGACCATCACTTAGTGACTATGCTTGCCAGCTCTGGCAAGCATGTCAATGACGTGATGGCCGTTGTCCGAGGCAATTGGGAATTCGGCGAAGGTGAAGATCGCCTAGACCCCATGCCAAGGCAAAAAGGCGAACTTGGTGGCCGATTAGATCACTTTTATTTCTTTCATTACAATATCTATATTCGTCACTATATACATCTAATCGTTTTGTTTATGCAGGCAGCGACTTGAAGAGAGTGTTAGTTTCAGATGACGACGTTGTGCTTGCAGAAATTAAAACCGCGCTTCAGTTCATCGGCCGTCCAAACCTTTAAAAACAAGGGAGGGTGGCCCACATTCTCCTGCGGTACGAGCCGACTTACACGACATTCTTAGCGGCAGACAACATTTCGATCTCGCGAGGCAATAACCATCTTACAACCCTCATCTTCCCCAGCTTCAAAAACTTGAGACAGATTGGTTTAGAAACATCCGATTCTGAACACATAGAAGAACAAGCAGCCGAACTAATCGCCGAGGACCCAGACCAGTTGGCAGCAGAAGTTGATGAAGCTATTAACTCGGCCTTTCAGGAAGCCAGACTGAACTCGTCTGACCCTCCGTCCACATCAGGCCGAGGGGACGCCTTCAAAGATATTTTTACAAATTTGGGAGACCTTCCCGGCATTTATTCTGAGTGTATGGCTGGGGAAAGTCTCACGCAGTTGGCGCGAAAGAAAAATGCCGAACACATGGCTGCCCGACGGAAAGCCGAGGCCACCCGTTCTGGGCCTGCCCCGACTGAATCTTCCGAACCCATTGTCGTAGAAGAAATGACTCAAGTTCATGCGGCTGAGACGAAGAAGGATGCCGAGTGGCCGTTTACAAAAGAATGGCTGATTTCAGAAGATCAGGGAGAAAAACATACCGCCTAGAGCGAGGCGGGCTCTGAGGAGGGCCCTGTTGATAAATGGCCATGCTTAGAGGAGTCGGCTGTGGTTGCTCCTTTTGTTGTTGAACCAAAGATAAAAAACATGCCGATCTCCTTTGAAGCGTCGGCTTTGAAAGACCCAGCTGTGGCATTGAGCTTGGCTGCCTCGGTCTTCTTGTCGGCTGACAAGGCAGCCTTTCGAGCCGAGCCGGATTTGGTAACAATAGCATTAGCTGCCCAGTCGACCCTTCTAGTATGTGACTTAATCTTAACTCCTTGTTTGGTTTGGTTTGCATACGGTATTTCTTAGTATGTGACGATCCCAACTTGTTTTGCAGACGGTTGGAAGGATAGCCGAACTAGGCCACCGCCAGCATGATGCCATTGAAAGAATTGGCCGCTTGAAGTCGGAAGTCGAAGGTGAGAGGAGCAGGGCCAAGTTCGAGGCGGCGAAAGCCACAATGGAAAGTACACAAGCCGAAGCTGAGAAGGAGAGGGCTTGGACTGCTGACCAGCTCAGATCCGACGCCAAGGAGAGGGCAAACGTGAGTGAGGAATCGCTCAAGTTAGCCAAGGAGGCACTTGCCAAGTTGGAGACCGAATTGGAAGAGTTGAAGAACTCTAAGGAAAAGCCGACTCCGAGGCTTCCGTGGCGTTCGAGTCTGGGAAGAGCGTCGCCCTTGAAAATTATGTAGAAGAAGCCCCCAAATTTGAAAACTGGAGATTCAAACACGGCTGGCTCAAAGCTCTTGGTGCCACTAGAGTTACATTGGCCATGCCAATTCCATACGAGCAAGTGGACGTTGAGTCGCTTGAGTCTGATCCCGAGACTTGATTTGGAAGACATTTTAGTTTTGTTAGGTATTTTCAATTTCAATGTATGTTTTTTGTTAGTTGATTTTCATCTTTTTTTGGATTTTCATGTGTAAAATGTCCGCTGTTAGTGCCCAATTTATGAATGAAAATTTTCTATGCTCTCAAGTTATTGCTTGTATTGTTTGTTATATGAGTACATAATTAAAAGAATTAGCAGTTAGAACCGAATGTCATGACTATGTGAGACGGCAAACTTATTAGCTGATTAAATTAATGAATTTGATTTATGACTGAATAAAATGAATTCATGAGGTGCTAATAGGTCAGCTCATAAGGCAGCTAGGGTACATAAACCGATTATCTTGACAAATCTGCCCTTAGCTAGTTCATGAAAATTATGAATAACGGAGGTTCATTAACTAGAACGCCGAATTAAATGAACTTATGAATATTGTATTGATAAACCGATTCTTGAAGCGGCTGGCTGGGGCACTCATGCCGACTAGATTGATGAATCTGCCCTGCCCCAGCTGGTTCATGGACATAGAACGCCGAATAATGGAGGTTCATGAATATTGTACTGATAAATCGATTCGTGGAGCTGCTGGAGCACTTAAGCCGACTATATTGATGAATCTACCCTTGCCCCAGCTGGTTCATGAACTAGAATGCTGAATAAAATAAACCCATGAATATTGTACTGAATCGATTCATGGAGCGACTGGGGCACTTAAGCCGACTATATTGATGAATTTGCCCTTGCCCTAGTTGGTTCATGGACATAGAACGCCAAATAATGGAGGTTCATGGGCGATTAGGGCACATGACTCAATTGGCGCCATGCATGAAGGTCCTATTTATATGCTCAGAGTTAGTAACTTAATCCAATTCTTTGAAGAAGGTTAAACAAGTGCGAATGTCAAATAGACTTTTCTTTAACAGTAGAGGAGAAGCGAGGATGCTAGCTGAGTTGGGAGGAGATATGAGTCGAAGTGGTGAACCTTCACGCACAGGAGGTAGGACTTCGAGGGATCGGGAGAGACACCAATCTCCTCGTCGTCGAAGTAGGTCACCCAGGAGGGACAAGCAGCCATAAGGTAGATCTCCTCAACCCCGTTCTGGAAGAGAATCCGATGCGACTCCACGCCCATTGAGTTTTGCGGTCTTCGTGGGGAATAGACCAATGATAGAGGTGGATTCGATCGTTCGGGATCCAAATGTGGCAGTCGAGTTCGCTCGACAGATTTTTCCACCCGAAGTCCAGCAGTCGATGGTAGGTTGGCAGAATTTCGAAGTGTTTCGTGAAGGCATTCATGGGGCGGTGAAGGGGCTGTACACCGCTTATGAAATCGGTATGCGTCTTCGCGCCGTTCGGCGCGATATAGAGCAGAGAGATGAACGCATTCGGAAGTTAGAAGCTCGCACAGGGAAGGCAGAGCATGAGCTAAGGAAAATCAAGTCTGCCGAGTCTCAATCGGCCAGCCATCCCAACCCAGTTGTGGAAGAGAGGGTGACCCAAAGGCTGATAAGTAATGCTATTGTCGATCGGAACACGGCTAGCATGTTTGCGATCAAGACTGCAAGCACCGCGGCCAATGAAAAAGGCTTCCATGATGGCCGAAAGGTCGGAATACAGAAGACCATAGAGAAACTCGCTGAAGAAGTTTGCCGATGTGAAAATCATGGGTTTAAGCACGGCTGGATCAAGGCACTTCAGCAAGCTGAGGCTCTCTAGGCAACAGGTGTGAATTCTGTGTTGCTGTTGTACCAACAAAATGATTTCCCTTTCTTTGCTTTTGAAGTTAAGAAGAGTGATGATGAGGGAGCCGCCGAATAGAAGGAGACCTTGTAATGCTCATGTAGATTGAGAGCGAAATTATGTATTTATTGACTAATTTTAATAAAATGCTTCATTTTCAATTTGTAGCGTACTTTCTATTTGAATAGAAGCAGACCTTCGTTTTCAATTTGTATTTATTGGCTATTTATATTAGTTCACTTGATGCCAATCGATTTATCTAAGGACACATTTTATTGTGAATGTTCGCACGTTTTAGCCTACGTTTATACGGCTTGAACTTATTTCATTTTGAATATTTGCATTTCAAGCTTTTTTTATACAGCTTGCACGAAGGGTGCTCCGAATCCGAAGATTTATTCAGCCCAAACGTGACTTAGCCCAAATGTGACCAGCATGGACAGGGCTCCGAATCCGATGGCTTTATAGGCCCAAGGGCGTCATGCGCTGATGGGGTTCGAATGCGGAGTCTTTATTTGGCCAATCATGATATCCACGAAGGGCGCTCCGAAGCCGGGGGCTTTATCGGCCCAAAGGCGTCATGCGTAGGTGGGGCTGAGAATCCGGAGCCTTTATTTGGCCAATCGTGATATCCACGAAGGGCACTCCGAATCCGGAGGCTTTATCGGCCCAAGGGCGTCATGCGCCGATGGGGCTCTGAATCTGGAGTCTTTATTTGGCCAATCGTGATATCTACGAAGGGCGCTCTGAATCCGGAGGCTTTATCGGCCCAAAGGCGTCATGCGCCGATGGGGCTCCGAATCCGGAGTCTTTATTTGGCCAATCGTGATATCCATGAAGGGCGCTCCGAATCTTGAGGCTTTATTGGCCTAAGGGCGTCATGCGCCGATGGGGCTCCGAATCCGGAGTCTTTATTTGGCCAATCGTGATATCCACGAGGGGCGCTCCGAATCTGGAGGCTTTATCGGCCCAAGGGCGTCATGCGCCGATGGGGCTCCGAATTTGGAATCTTTATTTGGCCAATCGTGATATCCACGAAGGGCGCTATGAATCCGGAGACTTTATCAGCCCAAAGGCGTCATACGCCGATGGGGCTCCGAATCCGGAGTCTTTATTTGGCCAATCGTGATATCCACGAAGGGTGCTCCGAATCTGGAGGCTTTAATCGGAACACTTTTGAACTGGATTTTGCAGTAAGTAAATAGGGATCTTTGCATTACAAAAGTGGAGAGTGTACATGGTGAACCATTCAAAACTAGTGTCATTCCCCACAAGTCGGGTTCAATGATAGAATTTACGCAAGTGCGTTGAATTCCAAGGTCGTGACAGACTTCTTCCGGACATGTCTTTGAGCTGATATGCCCTACTCCTGCGATTGAATCGACCTGATAGGGGCCGTTCCAATTAGGACCCAATTTTCCATCAGCCGGTTTCCTGGCAGCTAGAAGTACGTTCTTCAGGACCAACTCTCCTAGTGTGTAACAGCGCAGCTAAACACGTTGATTGTACAACTTAGCAAGCTGTTGCTGGTATCGTGCCATGGACGCAAGGGCACGGTCTCTTCGTTCTTCGATCAAAATCAAACCCAAAGCCAGCATCAAGTCATTTCGGCCCATATCAAAAACTTGCGATTTCAGGGTTGGGTGGCCGATCTCCAGGGATATGATCGCCTGGTTTCCAAAGCATAAAGCAAACAACGTTTCTCTGGTGGATCGCCTCGGCATAGTTCGATGAGCCCACAATACACTCGGCAATTCTTCGACCCATTTGCCTTTGGCTTTCTCCAGCCTCTTCTTGATGCCATCCAAGATAGATTTGTTAGAGGCTTCGGCTTGACCATTGCTTTGGGGGTAAGCCGACGTGGAAAAATAAGGCCGAATACTATATTTGTTGCACAGCCCTCGGTAGACACCACAGTCAAACTGGGTACCATTCTCTGAGATAAGAGCTTTTGGAATGCCGAATCGTGTTATTATATTTCTTCATACAAAGCGCTTAACATCAGCATCTCGAATGTGCGTTAATGCCGCCGCTTCGACCCATTTTGTGAAGTAATCTGTCACGACGATCAAGTATCGCTTGTTCCCCGGGGCACTCAACGATGGTCCTATGATATCAAGTTCCCACTGGGCAAACGGCCAGGGACTGGTAATAGAGCTTAACTCTTCAGCAGGCAGATGAGTTAACAAGGAGAACTTTTGGCACTGTTCACATTTTTTCACATAGCATTCAGCATCAAATCTCATTGTCAGCCAATAATACCCCTGTGTTATAGCTCGATGGGCCGAAAAGCACCCGCCAGAATGTGCTCCACAATTGCCTTCATGTATTTCAGTCAGAAGCTCTTCGACTTTGTCCGGATGCACACATTCCAGGTATGGACCAGAAAGGAATTTTTTATAAAGCTTTCCATGCGGATCCAAGTAGTAACGCAGGGCTTTGTTTTGCAGCTTGTGCGCTTCTTTCTTGTCCCCTGGGAGCTGTTTGAAAGACAGGAATGCAGTAATGGGATCCATCCAAGTCGATCTAGGGCTTCTATGGCCTTTTCACTTGGGAGTTGCCCAACATCGTCTAGGCTCTCCCGGTCCGGTACCTCAATGGAATTCACTTGCAACTCTTTTGGCGTCTTTCCAGCAAGGAGATAACATACTTGTGCTGATTTCTCAATGCCGCATTCTGTCGAGAAGCGTAGTAGCTGATGATACGTACTCGGCACGGCCTGCATGGTGTGTAACCAAGTTTGCCCCATAATGAGATTATACGGCAACGGCAGCTTGATGACCAAGAATTCCACTTCCACTGTTCGAGAGCTTGCTCGAACGGCTAGTGTGATTTTTCCCAACGGGTCTTCTAGATTGGCGTTGAAGCCAAATAGTGGATGAGGTGCCGGAGAGAGATCCGATTCGGAGAAGCCGAGTTTGGTGAATGTCTTGTAATACATAACTTTTCATGTGCTCCCAGATCAATGAGTACGCGCTCAACGGTGAATCGGTTTATACGCAACTCGATTACCAAGGGATCAATGTAAGGAAGAGTTACTCCGGCCAAATCTGAATCAGCAAAAATAATGCTCGTAGCTTCATAGGGCCGTTTAGCTGGAGTGAGTTGATTTTGAGGGTCGGGATTCCACTAAATCGTATGCACCGCAGATGACATTGGCAAGCTGTATATCATGTGGATCACGTCGAATGGGGGTGAATCCTGTCTTAAAGCTATTGCTTTGGTTGAGTTGCCTTTTCGGACGTACTGCTGTAGCCGTCCATCTTGTACCAATTCCTCCAGGTGATCCTTCAATGCATAACAACTCTCAGTATCATGGCCATGATCCTTGTGATACTCGCACCGCCTATCCTGTCTTCGCGTCTCGGGAGGTCCCAGCATTTTCGACGGCCATTTGAAGAACGGGAGATGTTGGATTTTGGACATGACCGAGCTGATCGGCTTTGACAACTCCGTATATTTCTCATCGGCGTGCCTTGTGTGCCTGCTATTGTAGATGTCCTCGAACGTCCCGGGAGGGAATCCTGTTTTGTTCATTTGGGCTCACTGCAGCTCAGACTCAAATTGTCACGGTTCTTAATCTGAACCAAAGAGTCCAAATCCAGCAAATCGTTTTGGAAAATAGATTTTTGTAAAGAAGTGACAAACATGGACTGCTTTGCTAGATACAGAGTCGCCACCTAAATATTTTTTTATGGGGGAATTTAGGAAACCCTGACTTGTTTGCATAAGGCCACGTGTCCATCATCACCAAAGTTGCTTCGGCTCGGGAACTTGGGTACGATTGGAGAAGGTCAGCTATGAGCACCCCCGCTCACTCGATCAAAGATCGGCCTCTACTAACCATGATATCTTGTTTTGAAAGCATATGCGTTCTTATTCCGATTAATTTAGCTAATCTTACTATGTGATGCACACAACACAAAAGTATAGACTAGATCGCCTAATTTGGAACAAAGCATTGCATATCCACTCGTTTGATAGATGGTTTGAAATTTGCTACTCGCAAGTAGGCTAAAACACGGATTTTAATGAGTTGTTCCAACCCAAACAATCCAACCTTCACCCACAGGCATTCAGGCAGTTATATCATTTAAGCACATAGCCGCATGGTAAGCATGCTATCATGTTAACATTCACACTCATGCGAGATGCTAAAGCATAAATACTTACATCGTACTCTGCGCCAAAACAATGAAGTAGTTAGTAATCATGCATGATCCTAGTCCATGTTAAGTGGCTAATGCATCCCATACAAAATGCAACTATAATAGGCTCGGCTAATCCTCGTATGGCATGTGGAATGCAACAAATAACACGTTTTCAAGTTGGATTTGAAATGCTATGCGGTTAGCATGATGCGTCGAGTCCGGTGCATGCAAGACTGATGAATGATGCACGCACGCATAGCATAAGGATGCTAAATTAAATATGACCTAATACTAACCATCAAAAGCAGGTAAGTAAAAGGGAGAAAGAAGTGAGGATTGGAAGACATGCACGCACGCACCCACACTTATTACAAATTCGCCCTCGCTCGGAGGACCAAAAGAATAATATAATTTAATTAACCTACAAGCTAATTAAATAATTTATAGACCACCTAATTAATTAACAAATCAATTAAGCTAAGGAAATAATTAAAAGGCCTCAGGAAGAGGGATGCACACGTGCTTGGATTGGCTTCTCCCGAAAATCCAATGCCATGCACAAGCTGCCTCTGTTTTCCCTGCTCTGCTCCTCTGAAAATGGCACAACTCCCAAGGAACACTCTTTGAATACTGTGGAACACCACCGGCCAATGGTAAGTGGCCATCGACCACAAATGAAGCCATCGGCTATAAATGGATGGCCGGTCGGCACTGAATAAGGTCGGCCGGCCAAAGCTTCCTGCAGAACCTATTTTGACAGCAGCGGAGGGCAAAACAAGGCATGGCAATGCATTTCAAGCAAATGTGTGCACCAATACACCCCTTATCATGTTTATGACTCAAAGGAGGATGTTCCTTGATTCTCAGACCACCAATCGCGCATTTCAATGCGTGATGGCCCAAGGAACCAAGTTGTGCATTTTGATTTCAAATGAAATGCAAACCAAATGAACACATAAGGCCCAACCTCTATCATTTGATCAAGAGGCAAGGCATGTATGCCAATGCAATGCAACCTAGGCATGTGAGCTAGTATGCAACATGGGGATGCAAACAAACATATGAGCTAACATGCATGCAAAGTGCAATATGGACAACATGTTAAGAACAATTCATGCAAAATGCATTACAACCTAAGCATGCAACAACGTGTCATGGATTAAGCACACAATGAGGCACATTTGAACTAGCATGCTACAATATGTAATTCATCAAAATATGTAATAAGTATATGGCAATATACAAGGTAAACATGCACCAACATGTAAAGGGTAGACTTATGCCAAGATGGACAGCTCTTACATAAACCCAAAACAGTGGCCAAAAGCTATGGAAATAGGGCCAAATGCATATACAAACATGCATGCATACAAGGTCCAACACTTAAGCATATAGAGACAACTTTTAAGCACACTTAAAAGAGGAACATCATGAGCATATGGCATGCACATTAAGCTCTGAAATCACACAAAGGATGATGCCAAACCAACCTAAACCAAGCAATCAAAGCATGCTAACAAGCCCAAAGCTTGAGACCAACCAAAGGGCTGAAACCATGGCCATGCCAACCAAGCCTCAAAGGGCTAAGGGGACTCTAAATAGCCCCAATGTAGGTCTAAACAAGACCAAAGACACACCTAGATGGCATCTAAATGGTCTAAACATGCAAGCATACAAAAGGGTCCAAACATGGAGCACAAGACAACAACCTTTTAACACATTAAAAAGGCATCAAATGCAAGCATACAAGCACACCACAAGGACTGAAATGGCATGGCAAGTGGTTCCAAACCACTGAAACAAAGCAAAGATGGCATGCTAGAGGGGTCAATGCTCAAGGCATACAAGGAGGATTACATGGTAGCTATACAAAGCAAAGCATGGATGACCCAAATGACCAAAAATAGACCTTTTAGCATGCTAAAACAAGCATAAAAGCTTCACAAAGCTAAGCCAAAAACATGCTAGACACAAGGCTCAAAGCACAAACCATGTTAAGGCAATTCATGGCATTACAAGACAAGTATGCAAAGCAAGCATGGTGTGTCTAAACCAACTAAAAGCAGTGTTATATTATGACAAAATAAGCACAAATAACACTTAAGACATGGCCAACATGAACTCAAAAATGGTGTTCACACATGAGGCTTAAAATGGCAAGTTTGAAGACAACAAGGAGAGGGGATGGCCCTTTCCTTCTTAGGACCTTAGGACACCATAGTGGTGAGGAGGCCCAAACAAGGTGGTCCCGAAGCTCACCAAAAATGCACAAAATGGGGGCCAAACAAGGCCTAAGAGGGGTCAAACAACCCCAAATAAAAAAACACCCTTAAACAACTATTTCAAGCAATGAAAAAAAGACATTTATTAGTTATATACAAAGTCTAAAAACAGTTGCAAGATAGGCAAAAAAGCTATGCAAAAAATGGGGTAAAAAGGGCAAGAATCTTACCCTTAAAGACCTTCTTCACAAGGATCACTCCAGCAGCTTTCTTAGCTCCAAACCAGCTCAAGAACTTCAAGGAGAACCCCCTAATGCCTCAGCAACCAAGGTATGGTGTGATGGTAGGTGTCCTAGTGCAAAACTAAGGACAAAAACACACTTAGAGCAAAAGAGAGGGGGAAATAGAGATAGAATAGATACACTATGCTAACCCTAGAACCAGAGCTCCCCTCAGTTTTTTTTTTTTGTAACCCTTGAGGAGGGAGGAGAAGCCTCCTCTTTATAGAGATTCACTCTTGCAAAGCTTACAAAACAAGCTAAGCAAGAGTGAAAATCCCTCCATACACGTGTTTGGAGGGGGTGCAAAGTGTATGCCAGCTAGCACAGCTGGCATAAAAATATCTGCAAAAGCAGATGCACAGTGGTCGGCCAGTAAAAAATGCCAAATTGACCAAAACAATGGTCGGCCGGCCACAAAGAGTGCCGACCGGCCATAACCAATGGCCGGTGGCAACAAAACATGGCCGGTGGCCTCAAGCCATGGCCGGTGAGGTGTGGGGATGGCTAACAAGCCATTCCCTGCCCCTCAAAAGCAAAACATAAGTGTTTGGTGCAAAACCAGACACAAAACAGTCGAGTCGAGAGATCCTGAGGCAAGGCGCGTGGCCGAGACCTCCGGGAACTCAAGACGAACACAAACATGGATGATCACCGAGTGTTCAAACGGTGACGTCCAAGTCTTGAGGACGATCAAAAATGGGGTGTCTACAGCCATCGACTTGCAGTTGTTCATTTGCTCAATGGGAGCATTGGTCGCTTGATCGGCGAGAATCCTGTCTCTTATCTTGTTTAGCCCGATGTCATGGTTCAAGGCTCTGAGGTGGTACAGAATTTAACGGCTGAGCAATTTCAGTAGGAGCCGTCTTGTTGGTCACACTTGCGGCTTTAACCCACAAGGCATCATCTTCCACTTTACAGTATTCTTCAACTTTCTTCATCAATGACCAGACTGTTTTGGGGGGTCGTCTAGTCAAAGAGCTGCGGAGGGCACTGTCGGGATGCAGCCCCATCTTGAAGGTGGTAATGGCTATGGAGTTATTGTAAGCATCATCTACCATATTAAAACATTCCCAATACCGCCTCGAATACGCACGAAGGGTTTTCCCTAGTTGAATCTGCATTGCCCAGAGGGAATCGGCTTGCTTTGGCTGGACCTCATTAGTGATAAACCTAGCCCTGAAGGATTTTTAGAGTTGGTGGAAGCTCTTGATCGAAGTCGGCTCCAGTTTATAATACCACCTGACAGTTAGAGGTCCCAAACTGCTCGGAAATATTTTGCACATGAGAGCCTCGTCGTTTGCATGCAGCGTCATGGCTTGCTTGTAATGGCGGATGTGATCGGTGGGTCTGATTTACCATCATACAAGGTGAATGATGGTGTTTTGAATTTCTTGGGTAGCACTGCCCTTGCAATCCGTCATACAAAGGGATCGTGCTGGTCTTCTTCGTCTGAGTCGTTTCTTCTTTGCTTATGCCTTATACGTGGACTCTCTTCAGAGAAACTGGTGGTTTCGGGTCGTCCCTTCTTCTTGGGCTCCGGGGATAATGAGTCGGAGTCACTATCAGTGTCTTGTTGTCAGGCTCGAGATCGTCGACCACCTGCCCTCATAGGTCGTTCCGGATTTGGGCGAATAGCTTGTTTGGACTTTGTCACTTCCAAGGCTAGGTCTTGATGGAGACATTCGTTCTTAGTGATCATGTTATCCAACCTTTGTTCGTTTTGCTTTGCTTGTTCCATGATCGCTTGCATTGTCTCGTGCTCTGAAGTCAAGGGTGAGGTGAAGTTCAAGGCGCGTCTCGCGGCGATAGTCTCCGGTCCAAGCATGTTTGTTGGAGTGAGCTCGTCTCTCGGTGTGGTTTCGTCTGTGAGTATCGGAGGGTCTTCCATCACACCCACC
>CM039308.1:79887069-80026934 GCA_022316695.1 Camellia oleifera
TTGGTGATGACGGACGCGTGGCCTTTGGCACGAGTCAGGGTTTCCTAAATTTCCAAAATAAAATATTTAGGTGGCGACTCTGTAATCTGGCAAAGCAGTCCATGTTTGGCGCTTTTTCTTCAAAATCGATTTTCCAAAACGATTTTCCGGATTTAGACTATTTGGTATTTATCAGTCTCCCATTACACGTTGTGAGATTAGATTCAGAACCATGATAGGAGTCTAAACTGTAGTAAGACCAAATTCGCGCCCTCTCGAAGAAAGGGAGGCGAGGGGAGGAAGTCGGGTGCTACACCAAGAAATCCATTTTTACACATTATGCTACCCTATGTTGAAGCTGAAACAGAAAAACAGAGGAACACATTGAGGCCCGGCCGTACCTCAGTGAGGGCCGGCCGCGCCTTAGTAGTGAGAAACACTATTTTGGGCAGGAGGCCGCTAGCTATCCATTTTTGAAGATATTTATGATATTTTGACTCAAATTCTATAAAAACAACCATATATCTCTGTTTTGAGGGTTGAAGAATTTCAAGAAAGCCTCTATACCACCTTGAGAGCTCCTTCTTCTCCTTCTTCTTGTGCAAGCAACATTTTGAGCTAACCTACCACCTTGAACCTATATCCATACATCATATACACCTTCACACCTTAGCTTAGGAACCTTAGTTGAGCTTTGAACACCATAATTCAAGCTTCAAAGTGTGTTGAGACTTAGTTTGAATCACAAGCAAAAGCTAACTTCATTGCGAGGTATAAGCTTGTTGTCTTCCCTCTTGCTTTCATTTCTTTCATTTGCTACCTATTTCTTGTAGTTTCATGTTGCTTTGATTATGTTCTAAGCGTTTAAATTTGGGTTTGGAGAGCTACCAAAAGGATAGAGAGAGTTTATACTCTTTTTACACCTTTACGTATAGCTCAAACCCTTGCTTTTACACTCTTTTTCTTTGCTCTGTAAACAAATTTTCAGAGTTTAAAAAGGGCTAAAAATCATGCTTTGAGGTTTCAAAAGTGGAGGGGTTAGCCACCCCTTCTTATTCTTGCTTTCTCTCTTTGTTGATTAGCTTTTCAGTCACTTTTCATGCACTTTTAGCCGCTATTTTTCATATGTTTAGGGCTGTTTTAGGGCTGTCTTAAGTTATTTAAATAGTTCATGTTTTGATTAGCTTGGTTGTTGTCTCAGAAGTTTGCCTCCATACTTTGTAGTATATTGTTCTAAGCTTTTCTTCAATTCATTTACGTGTTTAAGGACCTCGTTTTAATAATCAACTTGCCATTCATCTCCTTCATTTGAGAGTTGTTTCAATCGGTTGACGGTTATTCAAAACACGAACTAGTGATTTACGCTTAATGGCTTAATCTCTACAAAGGTTCGTTGCCAACGGTTCAGTCTCTTTTTCATGATGAGAATCACCTCCCGTTTGACATACTTCTCACTTAGTGGATGTAATCATTAGTGGATGTAACAATCATCTTGGACCTAATGGACTAAAGGGTAGCAAAGACTAATGAATTTGGCTTAAAATGAACCAACTCACATAAGGAAAATGAGTTATATTGCTTGGGATTCGGCCGAATGTTATGTCGAATCCATTGTGTCGAGAGTTGTCTTACATCAATTCATGATGTTTTGATGGAACTTGAAGCATCTCGACCTCCCTCTTTAAGTTCGCGCCATGATAAGAGGGAGGGGTGGTTATAATTTCCTTAATTTATTGATTTTTGTCCAAATTGTACATCGAAATCATCAAGCAATTAATTTTCTCATTGATGGTTTTGGTAACAATTCTAACCTTCTGTCGAGGCTTTCCCATGTTTGAGAAGTGTGAAAGGGACAAACAGAGTCTAGAACACTCTGTTTGCACTATTTTCACTTCAGAGCACAAAACAAAATTTTACATGCAATTGAGGCACGGCCGGCCTTCTTTAGGCCCGGGCAAGCTTCATTGAGGGCCGACCAGCCATCAATGTTTGGTCAGTAATGTATTTTTGCAGAAAACAGAAAGCAGTGGCTAAAGCTGAAACAGAGCAAGCCAAGGCAGACAGTGCTGTTCTGGGACCTTGTGCATCCAACCCATGTGTATTAATGCTTTATGCATTGTTGTAATTAATTTATTCATTAGTCTTGTTATAATTAATTTTGTTAATTTGTAATTGTTATAGTTAATTAATGTAGATAGTTAGTTTACTTGTCATGGTTATCCTTGTTGTAATAGCTTAGTTAGCTAGTTAATGCTTTAATTTATTGATTTGGTTTTGTAATAAGTAGTTTAATTTTGACTTTCAAACTTTGATTCGGACCTTCTTGCATGAGGGCAATGTTGTAATAAGTTGTATGTCTTCCAACCCCACGTCATTCTCCCTTTTACTTACTTGCTTATGATGGTTAGTTTAGAAACATCACATTTCGTTAGCTTACTCCATGTTTTACATCCATTGTCTGAGCATGCATCCAAGGTTCAGCTCATCATGCTAACCTAATATCAATGATTCAAACTCATTATTATAATACGTGCCTTATCGCATGTCTTAAATGAAATCAAATGCCATGCTCATAGCTGAATCTATAAATACATAATGTGTGCGTTGCATTAGTCATATTGCATAGTTAAGATCATGCATTTTCCTAACTCTTTCACCTTTTTTGGCTTGGAATACTAGGTGAGCCTTTACTTGCTTTAGCATATTGCATTGAATGTTAGTGTTGCCATGTCTAACATGTCCACCATGAGGCTAAGTGCTTAAGTGATAAATTGTTTTGAATGCCTGTGGATGAAGGCTAGTTGCTTGAATTGGAATAATTTGATTAATGTATATTTAATCCCACTTTTTCAAGTGGCACATTCAAACTCTTTTCAAACACAAAACATGAAATCAAAACATTCTAATTTTTGCAAATTAGTCTATATTTGTGTGCGAATCACATAGTAATATAGCGAAAAAATTGAAATAAGAGCATATAATGTAAATAAAAATCACGTCATGATTAGTAGAGGCTGATCTTTGATCGGAGGAGTGGGGTGTTCAATTTATGACCTTCCCCTCTCGTACCTAAGTTCCTGAACCGAGACACTTTAGTGATGATGGACTAATAGCCTTTGGCACGATTCTTGAATTTCCTAGATTTTCCAAAAATGTTTAGGTGGCGACTCTGAAATCTAGCAAAGCAGTCCATTTTTGGCATTTGATTCAAAATTAATTTTCCAAAAGATTTGTCAGATTTGGACTCTTTGATATTTATCTATTTCATATTGCACTTGTGAGATCAGATTTAGAACCGTGAGTGTCCGAACTGTAGGGCTTTTCCCTTTCCGAAATGAGCACAAAAAGTCAGGCTACAATTTTTGGCGACTCTGCTGGAGATTTAGAGAACTTGACTTGAAACTTATGATATGAAATTTTATCTACATTTATATGTTCTTTGCAGTACATTTGCATGGTTACTTTAAGTCACTGTATTTTCCATTTGCTATTCCTAGACGGTTTGCCAGAGACTTGCCCAAAAGGCTTTCCAAAAAGCTAACCGGTCATGGGCTTTGCCATGTTGCAAACACAACCCTCAGATCTAGGTTACCGCTGTACTGCTTGATCCACCTTTCACTTCTCGGTGTTAGGTGTGAAAGGTATATTAGGTAATCTTACTGAGGTACCCTTTTGACTATTCAACCTAGTTGCATATAGTGAAGCTATAGTGACTATTCCAACTTAGGACAGGATGCCACCCATTTGAAGGATGTTGTGAAACTCGTTGTTTGAAATAATGCAGCCTAGATCATGCCAAAAATCGAGGACAGGGGAACCCTACCCCCTCATAGGGGTGTTTTGGTTCTTTTACTTGATATCTGCTTTTATAGTGAGCCTGTACAAGATGGTTCATATAAGTATAAATTTGAGGACAGAGTTCAGTGGGGATTACAGTTCAACTATGTGCTATGCTTGTTGTGAATTAGGGCCGAAATGATGTCTAATTTTGATTTTGTTTTTCTTTCTTTTTCCTAGGTAGTTTATCAACACAACTTCAGAAAGACCTAACATTCCCCAAATTGTGTGGACTCATTTTGGCAGGCTTTGCAAAGCTCAAGACCTTGTTGGTGGCTAGCCAATGTTCGCCTCGCTTCCGCCAGTCACTCGACGAAGAAGGAACAAACACTTAGTAGCATTAGTACAGAGCACTCCACAAATAGAGGAATGATCTGCTCATAAGTAGTGGGTTCACAGGTTTAAGATGATTGGGGTTCCGAGATTGGATGTGGGGTAGGTGCCCCAAATGGGTGTTGCATTCCAGCATCGGTCTCACCTTGCATGGCGATTCCCTGGTTTAATGCTGCTAGCATGGCCACAACTTCTTCTGAACTCTATGCCATCATGGTCTGCTAAGTTTGAACAAAGGTGATGTGACTGGTGACTATCGGATCAGATGAACCGGTGAGCCCTGACTGGCCTTTCTTTACCTTGCCTCAACGAAGGAACACCAGTTGCCCCTGAATTGAATCTCTGACCTGACAAAGTCTATCAACACAAGTCCGGTGTACTCGGGGATATTGGAGCCTTCTGAAGCTATGGTTCCAAGACTACCTTGCAAAAGAGAAAACAAACAGCATCTTAGCCTGATTTCACCAGAAGAAATACGTGCATAGCTGAATGACTGTGCTGCCTACAGAATTCTGCCCAAAAGTCTGCCTGCAAACTTATACCCTCAGGCCGATACTCAGACTTGCAACTGATACATACCATCCTGTAGAGACACACTCTAACAGCACATATCAACCAAGTGAGAGCCAAAACACCCCTATAGTGGGGTTGGGTTTCCCTGTCCTATTTTGTCAGGAGCTAGGGTTTCACGACGCATGCAACAGTTTCAAACAACCTATATTCGGGTAAGCAGTCTGTCCTAGTTTGGAATGGTCACTATGGCTTCCGATATGCACTAGGTCGAATGGTTGAAAAGGGTGCCCCGGTAACAACCCAGGATTGTGCTCCCATCATGGCAGAGCCCATAAACGGTCAGCCTTATGGCACGCTTTTTCAAGCAAGCCTTCGGTAAACCGTTCAGGAGTAGCAGACGGCAAACACGGTGTGTAAGGCCCCTGAAATATGTATTTACTTCTCAGACCCTAATGATGAATTATTTTCTTAAAGCCATCGTTTACTTGAATTAATTTGAATCTTGTCAGTTAGCAATTGCTATTTTTATTTTTATCAAAACAGAAATTCCCTAACCTAATTTAATTCTACCTAGGTTACATGTATTTAACTTCAAGCCCTCATTTATATATATATATTTTATTTCAAAACTTGCCCCCAAAATAGTAAATATATCTTGTACCATGGTATGCCATCAATCTTGCATATATATGTGTGTGTGTGTATACACCTTGAGGGATGTGCCTAGGACCTAAATTAATAAAAAATTTACCCCATCACACTCCCCCAAGGCTAGCCCTCCTAGGGAAAGGAGAAAGGAGCCAATTTTCCAAGATGATGATTATGACATCCTAGAGAAATACAGCCTAGTGATCTACCTAGGATACAAAATCCAAGAATTGGTTTTATTACAACTAGATTTGGCCTTAACCAATGGAACAAGCCTCATAAGACCCTTCTATTCCTTTAGAATTCAAGAAAAATCCTAACTTTCCATCCAATCCCAACTAAAGGACTTTTATGTCCTTTTACCCCAAATTTGCCTATATATACCACACCCTCCCTAGCTTGCAAATACACACAACACACTCACTCACACACATTTTGGTTAGAAAGAGAGAGGAGAGCAAGGAAGAGAAATCTAGAGGAGAAGAAGGAGGAAGAAAAGAGAGTTTCTTGTGCAAAGCTTGGAGGGTAAGCCACCAACACAACCCTCTCTTCATTTTCTTTTCTAATACATGTTTTTAAAGATCCTAAATAAAGTTTCAGATCTGTTATTATCAAGCTCCTATGTTAAAAATACTAAGATTTGAGTATTGTCTACATCTCTCTTGTATTCTACCCATTTTGGCACAAAACGATCTTCTTTTGTACAAATCTCTCAACTTTTCAAGGATACTCTTTCAAACAAATTTTCTGAGTTAAACATGTGATAGTTAGCATATTTTCTTCACAAAGGAAATGAGACTTTCCCATGGTGGAACCCCCTTTTTATAATTTTTCTTGTTTTGGGCATTCCACCTTAAAACCTGTTTTTGCAGTCAACTTCCAAAAATTCCAGAAAAATGTAAAAAAATATTCTGAACCTCTATTTTGTGTCAAAACCTTCCTTAATGAGTTATCTTTCAACTAAAATTGGTTTCATCGAAAAACATTGAGTGGTTTGCAAGAAAATCAAGGTTTCGTAACAGTCAACAGAACTGGGCAGATTCTGGACAACTCTGGACAGTGCTGGACTATTTTCTAAATAATTTAAAATCGGGAAAAGCAATCCCATTTCCGAAAAATGTTCTAGAAACTAGATCAAATTCTCTACGAACCATAGGAAAACCGAGTCCGGTGGATGATCCTAAGTAGTCCTTTCATATTAACCTTCATGTGATGTTAAATATGGAAATTTGTTATGTTGGATGTTTTATGCTCTTGTATTCATGAAAATGTTTAATGGCTTATTATCATATCTTGGCATGATGTTGTATGGGTATGTTATGTTATTTATCTTCTTATCTTGAGAAGGCATGCTTATGTGGATTTTATTTTATTGTTTAGTTGGACTAACCTTGACTTAAAACACTTAATTCAACGGGAAACCTAATTGGGTGGGTATTGGGTTTTCGAACACTTGAGTTATGAAAAGATGATAATATGCGATATGTGGTTGTTGGGATGCGTTCCCTATTCGAAGTTAAAATCTTGCGCAAGTGGTTTTCGGGACCCTTGAACGGAGCGGTTGTATTCGGACCCTAGGTGGTTTGGTGTAAGGAGGGATTCGGGCAAGGCCCTATTTTTACTGTCTCTTTTGAGGCCCTGCGGTTGGCACTACGCGGTATATAACCGTTGGTAGGCATCCGAGGTTAGTTCTGCAACAAAGCAGCAAAAGAGGGGGCATACCGAATAATCCGCGTCCGATTCTTGTGGTCGGGAGGACGGAATCTCTTTGGGGGATTTCTAGTTACTACCATCTGACTCAACTCTTAATGTATTTATTTGTTTATTGGAGTATCATGCTTTACTACTTGGTGCTATAAATGTGATTGTGTATTGGACTGGGAAAAGGGGTGAGATGTGTGTGTGTGTTTACTGGGCATTCAAAGCTCACGGCGTATCATGCGAGGTGACGAAGCAGAACTCGTAGCGGAAGACGACGAGCCGAAAACCTTTGAAGACTTTTGGCTATCTTAGGAATAGTAGAAGTTTCTTTTTGAATATTTTTGTAAGACTCATATGAAGCTTAAAACTTTCTTTTGGGATGTAATGTAATGGAACAATCTTTTTAATCAAGTATAATTGTGGTTGTTATGTATCTATATCCTATGTATGAACCACATTGTTGCTTATGAGACCTTGTGTCAATACCTTTTAAGATCTGTCAAAAGGGTAGTGCGCTGCCTAAGAAAGCCGGACTTAGAAGGGAGGCTAATTTGACTCCTCCGGCGATCTGGGATCTTATTTGGTTATTGACCATAGGACTCATTAGTGACTCTCCCTTAACTGCAACCTATAGTGTAGATTCGGGGCGTCACAACTTGGTATCAGAGCCTAGGTTCAACCCTTAACCCTCGCAACCCTACCCGCGACTCTAGAAGCCCTTACCCCTTATCTTATTTATTTTATCACACTATTATAAGAAGATTAACTAATGAAACTCCTTTTCCACCTTAGGATGTCGTCAGGAGACTATCCAGGACGCGGCATCAGTACCGACTCATGGGGTGTTTTTCGTATACAAGGAAGAAGGGCCATGTCTGTCAGCCCTTACTTTAGCCGCCGACGCTGTGAAATCACTGCCGATGAAATGATCAAAACCGAGATACGCAAGGTGGAGACAGAATACCCCCGCTATACGAGGGCGCAGAAGAGGTCTTTGGTGCGGCGCCGCCTACAATTTCTGAGCCGGGCAGCAAGTGAGGCAGTTCGAATGGAGCAAGATGAACAAAGGATGGACTCCCTGATACACCGAGCGTTAACCACCATGGCACCGACTTAGGCTGAAAGCCACGAATCTTGTTACCACGGGCCAGGTAACAATCAACCGATGGATGTGGTGCAGCCACCAGAGCAGCAAGGAGCGAACTTAGCCCACCCTATAGAGATATCATCTGAACACAATCCCCCCTCACCAATGTACAACCCCCGCTCTCCGTGATAGGCCACCGACTCCGCTGATGAAGACCCGGACGAAGACTTTAATTGGTCGGGAAACGAAAACTAATTTGAGGGGTAGTAAAACTAGACTTTTGTAAGATCCGCTGATGAGGATCCTTAAGAATAAGATAGTTTGAACTTGTATGCGTAGATGCTCTTGAATGTAACTCCGAGATGGGAGCCCCTTTTGTAATGATGCCTATTATTATATATAAAAATGATGTGTTGATCTATGTTATTGACTGTTACTTGCTTTAGTGCACCCTAAGGAAACTGAACCTTTATTTCAAATCTAAGTAGTAAGATTTTCTAAGACTGGAAACCAACTCACCTCGTGCCATGAACAGAATGGTAGACACGCGAGCCAATGGCTATACCGAAACCAGCAACAATGTACGAAACCGTCCCAGGCATCAACACGAACCTATCCCCACAGGGGCCGACATCCCCAACAACCTAGGTCATCAGATTTTGGAGGAACTAGGGAAAATAAGGAACAATCGGCAGAATGAGAGGACTCGACTCTTTTCTGAGTTTCGGAAGCAGAGGCCCCCAAAGTTCACAGGCATACCGGACTCGAAAATAGCTGAGAGTTGGCTTCGGCAGATGGAGAAAATGCTAGACACTATGGGCATCACCGAGGCCGCTGATAGAATAGCTTTGGCAGTATTCGAGCTCGATGATGAGGCCGACCATTGGTGGGAGTTGATGAAGAACACTCGTGACGTAGCAAGCCTGTCATGGAACCAGTTCAGGGAACTATTCTTAAATAAATATTTCCCAAGTACTATCCGCCGGGAACGAGTCAAGGAATTTCAAAACCTGGAACAAGGAAATATGACCGTGACCCAGTATGCTGCAAAATTCGAAGAGCTAGCCCGCTATGCAACTAGGCTCGTGGCTAATGATGAAGAAAAAGAAAGGATGTTCGAGTGGGGACTAGACCTTACAATCAGGGGAAGAGTCCTTCCGCAACGACTCCCCTCATATGCCGAGGTGCTAGAGACGGCATTAGAATCTGAAAGGGAAGTGAACGACGCGAGAAAGGCTTGGAACAAGAGAAGAGGAAGTCAGGCAACTATTGGACCTCAAAGGAACCCGAAGGGAAGCATGACCTGGAAGCCCTACTCCAGACCACAACCACAACAACAACGACAGCAACCGCAGTAACAGATTCAGAGAGGAGGCTATCAAAGGCTGGCGGGACAAATTCAGTGCTTTCATTGCCAACAGTTAGGGCACAAGAAGAGCGAATGCCCCCAACTCCCTCCATCTGGATACCAAGGAGAAGGTTCCGGAGCAAATGCCTAGGCATTAGGTGGGCAGAAGCCTTAGACAAACAAGACAGGACCTACCGGGCAGCAGTACCAAAAGAATGGAGGAACTCAGAACACCAAGGCCAGTGGCAACCAGAAGGCAACCGGCAGAGTCTTTGCCTTGCAAGAGGAAGAAGCGGACCCGTCTATAATTGAGGGTAATTTAGTACTTTACAACTCTTGGGTGCATGTTTTATTTGATACCGGTGCATCACATTCTTTTATATCCTCTGCTTGTGCTAAGTCATTAGAACTTGAATGTGAACCTTTAGAAACTGCCTTAAGTGTAATGTCACCTATAGGAGGATGCGTTCGGGTAGGATTGATATGTAAAGACTGTAAGATAGGAATGTCGGACCTACGTTTAACTTGCGACCTTCGTGTCATGGAAATGTCAGACTTCGATATCATCTTGGGTATGGACTGGTTGTCCGCCCACCGAGCAGTGATCGACTGTCGTCAGAAGAAAGTGGCAGCTCACACGCAAGATGGAACACGTTTCCAGTTTAAGGGGGATAGACAAGACCCCATGGATTCAACAAAACATCGAACGCGGTGGCGCGATCAATTTGTGGGTAGAATAGCAAGTCTAATTCTAAATGAGGAAGGCCGAGGAAAGATAGAGCTTCCGCGCGTAGTGTGCGATTATGCAGATGTATTTCCTATGGAATTGCCAGGATTGCCACAAACCCGAGAAGTAGACTTTGGCATCGAGCTACAACCTGGAACTACCTCGATATCCATGGCTCCGTATCGCATGGCACCAGCAGAACTGAGAGAATTGAAGACACAAATGCAGGAATTGCTCGAGAAAGGATTCGTTAGGCCAAGCACGTCGCCATGGGGAGCACCCGTGTTGTTGCTAAAAAGAAAGATGGGTCGTTGAGACTATGCATCGATTACCGTCAACTCAATCGAGTCACGATTAAGAACCGATACCCACTCCCGAGGATTGATGATCTTTTTGACCAACTTAGGGGCTCAAGGTGCTATTCAAAGATCGACCTCAGGTCAGGCTACCATCAACTACGAGTCAAGGAGGAGGATATACCAAAGACTGCCTTTCGTACTAGATACGGCCACTATGAGTTTGTAGTAATGCCCTTCGGACTAACTAATGCACCGGCAGTATTCATGAGTTTGATGAATAAGATATTTAGACCATACCTTGACCAGTTTGTAGTAGTGTTCATTGATGACATCTTGGTATATTCAAGGTCTGAAGAAGAGCATGAGCAACAGTTAAGGATTGTCCTCCAAGTTCTTAGGGAAAATCGGTTATATGCCAAGGCAAGTAAATGTGAGTTCTGGTTGAATGAAGTAAAATTCCTAGGGCACGTGGTATCAGAAAATGGGATTGCGGTGGATCCAACCAAAGTGGAGGCAGTATTAGATTGGAGACAACCAAAAACCATGTCAGAAATCCGCAGCTTCTTAGGATTGGCCGGTTATTACCGGAGGTTCATCCAAGATTTCTCTAAACTAGCGAAACCAATGACTCGTCTGACGCAAAAGGGAGTAAAGTATGAGTGGGACGAAGCTTGCGAAAAATCCTTCCAGGAGTTGAAGAAGAGGTTAACTAGTGCGCCAATTTTGACCATCCCAGAACGAGAAGAGGGGTACACTGTGTATTGCGACGCGTCTAAAGAAAGGTTAGGTTGCGTACTCATGCAAAATGGAAAAGTAGTTGCATATGGATCCAGGCAATTGAAACCTCATGAGCGCAATTACCCCACACACGACTTGGAGTTAGCAGCCGTGGTTTTTGCCCTAAAGCAATGGCGACATTACCTGTACGGGGAACAATTTGAGATTTTCACAGATCACAAGAGCTTGAAGTATCTATTCACGCAAAAGGACCTTAACTTGAGACAGAGACGATGGATGGAGTACCTTGAGGACTTCCAGTTCACTCTCTCATATCACCCCGGTAAGGCCAACGTAGTAGCAGATGCTCTAAGTCGTAAGAGCGGAGGGATGATGGCTAAGATCTCTGTCAAGGAATGGGATATGGTTAAGACACTTGGTGAGTTCAGAATCCAAGTAGAATCTCGAGATGCAAAGGCATGTCTTAGTGCGCAGAAGGTGATGCCTAAGTTGATGAATGAGGTCATGGAGGCCCAGAAGCACGATCAAGAGGTAGCTTACATCAAGGGACGTCTAGAGTCAGGAGAACCCATGTCCGGTTGGGTAAATCACCCCGACGGGAGTTTAAGATACCAGGGTAGATTGTTTGTACCAAGTGACGAGTTACTTAGAGAAAAGATACTGAAGGAATGTCACCATTCTGCATTTGCGGTACATCCCGGAGGGACTAAAATGTACTAAGATTTGAAGAGGCAGTATTGGTGGAATGGGATGAAGAAGGAAGTGGCTAAATTTGTAGCGAAATGTCTGACATGCCAACAAGTGAAAGCGGAACATCAGAAACCAGGAGGAATGTTGCAACCTCTACCAATAGCTGAATGGAAGTGGGAGTATGTGACGATGGATTTTATGACAGGATTGCCTAAGTCACCTAGAGGGCGCGACGCTATATGGGTAATAGTGGACCATCTTACCAAGTCAGCACATTTCTTACCCTATAAGATGACCGACACCTTAGAGTCTATGTGCAGACTCTACATTGGGGAAATCATTCGACTACATGGCATTCCGGTATCTATTGTGTCAGATCGTGATCCACGATTCACCTCTCGATTTTGGGGAAGCCTGCAGGAAGCTCTTGGTACGGAGTTATGTTTTAGCACCGCCTTTCACCCGCAGACAGATGGACAATCTGAACGCACTATCCAGACGCTCGAGGATATGCTGAGAGCTTGCATAATGGATTTTCAAGGAAGTTGGGAACGACACCTACCCCTAATTGAATTCGTCTACAACAACAGCTTTCAAGCTAGCATCGGTATGGCACCCTTCGAAGCATTATACGGACGACCTTGTAGATCGCCGATTTGTTGGACGGAAGTGGGAGACGTAAATCTGGTAGGACCCGAACTTGTCCTAGAAACTACTGAGAAGGTCAAATTGATCCGACAATGGTTGAAGACTGCTCAGGATCATCAGAAGAATTATGCAGACAGGAGGAGGAGACCATTGATGTTTGAAGTAGGCAGCCACGTGTTCCTAAAGGTGCAACCTAGGCGTGGAGTCGTACGTTTTGGGAGAAAGGGAAAGCTAACACCACGATATATTGGACCTTTCGAGATATTGGAAAGAGTGGGCGAAGTAGCATATAGACTAGCTCTACCCCCGCAGTTAGCAGGAATCCACAACGTCTTCCATGTGTCTATGTTGAGAAAATACATCGCTAACCCATCACACGTCCTCAAATGGGAAGATATCAGCCTTGACAAGGATGTTACATTTAAAGAAGGACCAGTAGCAATACAAGACAGTCGAGAGAAGAACCTCAGAGGAAAGACGGTTCACTTGGTGCAAGTGCTATGGCATCACCAGGGAATTGAGGAATCTACTTGGGAGCGCCAAGATTGGGTGAAGGCAAATTACCCTGAGCTTTTCGAAGGCAGTATGTAGCTGAATTTCGGGGACGAAATTGTTTTAAGGGGGATAGGTTGTAAGGCCCCTGAAATATGTATTTACTTCTCAGACCCTAATGATGAATTATTTTCTTAAAGCCATCGTTTACTTGAATTAATTTGAATCTTGTCAGTTAGCAATTGCTATTTTTATTTTTATCAAAACAGAAATTCCCTAACCTAATTTAATTCTACCTAGGTTACATGTATTTAACTTCAAGCCCTCATTTATATATATATATTATTTCAAAACTTGCCCCCAAAATAGTAAATATATCTTGTACCATGTTATACCATCAATCTTGCATATATATATGTGTGTGTGTATATACACCTTGAGGGATGTGCCTAGGACCTAAATTAATAAAAAATTTACCCCATCACACTCCCCCAAGGCTAGCCCTCCTAGGGAAGGGAGAAAGGAGCCAATTTTCCAAGATGATGATTATGAAATCCTAGAGAAATACAACCTAGTTATCTACCTAGGATACAAAATCCAAGAGTTGGTTTTATTACAACTAGATTTGGCCTTAACCAATGGAACAAGCCTCCTAAGACCCTTCTATTCCTTTAGAATTCAAGAAAAATCCTAACTTTCCATCCAATCCCAACTAAAGGGCTTTTATGTCCTTTTACCCCAAATTTGCCTATATATACCACACCCTCCCTAGCTTGCAAATACACACAACACACTCACTCACACACATTTTGGTTAGAAAGAGAGAGGAGAGCAAGGAAGAGAAATCTAGAGGAGAAGAAGGAGGAAGAAAAGAGAGTTTCTTGTGCAAAGCTTGGAGAGTAAGCCACCAACACAACCCTCTCTTCATTTTCTTTTCTAATACATGTTTTTAAAGATCCTAAATAAAGTTTCAGATCTGTTATTATCAAGCTCCTATGTTAAAAATACTAAGATTTGAGTAATGTCTACATCTCTCTTGTATTCTACCCATTTTGGCACAAAACGATCTTCTTTTGTACAAATCTCTCAACTTTTCAAGGGTACTCTTTCAAACAAATTTTCTGAGTTAAACATGTGATAGTTAGCATATTTTCTTCATAAAAGAAATGAGACTTTCCCATGGTGGAACCCCCTTTTTATAATTTTTCTTGTTTTGGGCATTCCACCTTAAAACCTGTTTTTGCATTCAACTTCCAAAAATTCCCGAAAAATGTACAAAAATATTCTGAACCTCTATTTTGTGTCAAAACCTTCCTTAATGAGTTATCTTTCAACTAAAATTGGTTTCATCGAAAAACATTGAGTGGTTTGCAAGAAGATCAAGTTTTCGTAACAGTCAACAGAACTGGGCAGATTCTGGGCAGATTCTGGACAGCTCTGGACAGTGCTGGACTATTTTCTAAATAATTTAAAATCGGGAAAAGCAATCCCATTTCCGAAAAATGTTCTAGAAACTAGATCAAATTCTCTACGAACCATAGGAAAACCGAGTCCGGTGGATGATCCTAAGTAGTCCTTTCATATTAACCTTCATGTGATGTTAAATATGGAAATTTGTTATGTTGGATGTTTTATGCTCTTGTATTCATGAAAATGTTTAATGGCTTATTATCATATCTTGGCATGATGTTGTATGGGTATGTTATGTTATTTATCTTCTTATCTTGAGAAGGCATGCTTATGTGGATTTTATTTTATTGTTTAGTTGGACTAACCTTGACTTAAAACACTTAATTCAACGGGAAACCTAATTGGGTGGGTATTGGGTTTTCGAACACTTGAGTTATGAAAAGATGATAATATGCGATATGTGGTTGTTGGGATGCGTTCCCTATTCGAAGTTAAAATCTTGCGCAAGTGGTTTTCGGGACCCTTGAATGGAGCGGTTGTATTCGGACCCTAGGTGGTTTGGTGTAAGGAGGGATTCGGGCAAGGCTCTATTTTTACTGTCTCTTTTGAGGCCCTGCGGTTGGCACTACGCGGTATATAACCGTTGGTAGGCATCCGAGGTTAGTTCTGCAACAAAGCAGCAAAAGAGGGGGCATACCGAATAATCCGCGTCCGATTCTTGTGGTCGGGAGGACGGAATCTCTTTGGGGGATTTCTAGTTACTAACATCTGACTCAACTCTTAATGTATTTATTTGTTTATTGGAGTATCATGCTTTACTACTTGGTGCTATAAATGTGATTGTGTATTGGACTGGGAAAAGGGGTGGGATGTGTGTGTGTGTGTTTATTAGGCATTCAAAGCTCACGGCGTATCATGCCATGTGACGAAGCAGAACTCGTAGCGGAAGACGACGAGCCGGAAACCTTTGAAGACTTTTGGCTATCTTAGGAATACTAGAAGTTTCTTTTTGAATATTTTTGTAAGACTCATATGAAGCTTAAAACTTTCTTTTGGGATGTAATGTAATGGAACAATCTTTTTAATCAAGTATAATTGTGGTTGTTATGTATCTATATCCTATGTATGAACCACATTGTTGCTTATGAGACCTTGTGTCAATACCTTTTAAGATCTGTCAAAAGGGTAGTGCGCTTCCTAAGAAAGCCGGACTTAGAAGGGAGGCTAATTTGACTCCTCCGGCGATCTGGGATCTTATTTTGTTATTGACCATAGGACTTATTAGTGACTCTCCCTTAACTGCAACCTATAGTGTAGATTCGGGGCGTCACACGGTGTCCTAAGCGCACCAATGCAAATGCAATGCAAAGAAACATATAAGTGTAAACAAAACAACATATCATGAGTTCGAGTCAAGTTCTCCAAATCCCCAGCAGAGTCGCCAGAAACTGTAGACCGCTGGAACTCCGCTCCGCGCGGGAGGGCGCAAATTGGGGTCATAGCTACTACAGTTCGGACTCTTGTCACGGTTTTGAATCTAATCTCACAAAGTGTAATATAAGACTGATAAATCCCCAAAGAATCCAAATCCGGCAAATCGTTTTGGAAAATTGATTTTGCTCAAAAAGTGCCAAACATGGACTGCTTTGTCAGATTTCAGAGTTGCCACCTAAATGTTTTGTTTTGGGAAATTTAGGAAACCCTAACTCGTCCCTAAGGCCATGTGTCCGTCATCACCAAAGTTGCCTTGGCTCGGGAACTTGGGTACGAGAGGGGAAGGTCCTGAAATGAGCACCCTCGCTCGCCCGATCCAAGATCGGTCTTAAATAACATGATATGCTGTTTTTGAAAACACATGCGTTCTTATTCCGGTTATTAATCTATTATTACTATGTGATGCGCACAGCACACAAGTATACACTCGATCACTCGGATTGGAACAAAACAACTCATGTTTGTTTCTGCAAGTGGTTTGAAAGTGTTACTCGCAAGTAGGCAAAGACGCGGATTTGCCACCCTCAAGTGGACTTAGAAAACAACATGATTTGCCACTCTGCGAAGTGGGCTTAAAACTCACATTTGATGAATTGTCCCAATTCAGGTAATAAAGCCTTCATCCACAAGCATTCATGCATTTAAACACATAAGCACATAGCCTCATGGCAAGCACGCTATCATGGCAGTCACTTATATACAAGGATACTAAAGTGTAAACACTCACAGTGTACTTCGAGTCAAAATAAAAGCTAGTTAGAAATCATGCATGATCCTACCTATGTTAAGATGCCTAATGCAACACATGCAAAAATGCAACTAAAATAGGCTCGGCTATCTAGAATGGCATATGAATGCAACACTTGATAACATGCTTTGAAACATGTATTTAAGTAAGTATATTGAAATACAATGCAATTTATATGATGCGCCGAGCCCGGTGCATGCAAGGCAAATGAATGATGCATGCATGCAAAGCATAAGTATGCTAATTGAGATACGCCCTAAACTAACCATCGAAAGCTGATAAGTAAAAGGGAGAAAGAAATAGGGTTGGAAGACATGCATCACACACACATACACTTATTATAACAATGTGCCCTCTCGACTGAGGGTCCGAATAATAAGCTAACTAGCTATGCTAAGCAAAGCTACTTATTGCAAGTCAAAACTAATTAACTATTCCTAGTTAACTAATTATAAACCAAATTGAATAACTAGCTAATCTAAGCTAATTAAAATATTACAAAGCAACTAATATAATTAATTACAACATACGTAATTAACTACATCTAGCTAACAAAGCGATAAATGGCCTCGTGCGCGAGGAGATATACATGCTCGGTTGCGTCCTCCCGGAAATCCACCGCCTTGCCTCAAGATGCCTTTGTTTGCACACCTTTAGACCTTTGAAAATCATGCCAATTTCCAGACTGCTTCTGTTTGATCTCAGGAATATACTGATGGATGATCGGCCAGAAGTGATGGCCATCAGCTAGTACTGGTGCCCGGTCGGTAGGCTTTGATGTCTGGTCTGTTGCTTTGGTGGCCAGTCGGCCACTGATTCCCTGAATTTCCTCCTTTTGCTGCAACAGAGCACAAACAGAGGCATGGCAATGTATTTGCAAGGAAATGTGTGTACTACCACATTCCTTATCATATTTTAAGCTCAAAGGAGTATGGTACTCAACTCTCGAGCCACCAACCGAGCATCACAATGCACAATGGCCAAGAGGCCAAGTTTGTACAAGTTGATGAATGCACAAATAGACTCGATGAGCCTCCATCCAATCATGCACAATCAAGGGTGTCGGTGACTAAGAAATTAAGCACGTTTCATCACTTCAAGTATGAAACGTCTCTTATTTCTTGTGTTTGGATTAACGTCCGATCCAAACATATGCAATGCAACACAAACATGTTATCTTGGCATGTTTTACTTTAATTCATTTTGTTTACTCGTTTTAACTTACCAATTACTCCTTTAATTGATTTGTCCAAATGTGATTGTCCTATAATGGGAAAGATGGTCTAAAGCACAAGTACCTTAAGCATGAAAGAAGCCTCATGCTTTTGGTTAGTAGAAACCCTCAAGAGAATGCTAAACCATTAGGCATGAGAGCCTCAATTCCATGCTCAAGCCAACAAGGGGCTCATGACCTCTTTCAAAACAAATGAAGGAGTAAACAACGGAGTGCAATGGCATACTTTCAGCACTGAAATGACATGCTAAATGATGCTAAAACATACTAATGACTCATGCAATGCAGGCTAGAAGCCAAGAATACTGAGGCTAGTAAAGGACACAATACTAAAGGTGTGCAATACAATGCACAAAGGGCTAAACCAACCCCAAACGGACCTCATGCATGCCAAAATAGTGGCTAAAATGGACTGAAATGATAGCATCAAAAGCAAGAAAACGCATGCGCAAATGATGGCTCGCAAGCAAAGCACAAGGCTTAACTCTTAAGCACAATGAAAGAGTGAAAAACATGGAAGTGTGACAATACCATATGCTCTGAAATAACATGCCAAATGATGCCAAAGCATGCAAGATACCTCAAAACTCAAAACTAGCGAAGGTTATTGCACTACAAACATGCACAACAAGCATCATTCGACCAAGAAGGCTCAAAATAGAGCTAAAGCATGCCAAAATATAAATAAAATCATGCTGGAGTATAGCCAAAATGAGCTAGAATAATAGGCTACAAAAACAAGCATGCAAGGCTAGCTAGCAAGGATTACATTACAAGTGTATAAAGCATGCAAGAGGTGAGTCCACCAATCAAAATCAAAGTTATAACATGCCAAAATAACACCAAAAACACGCTTGAACTAAGCTAATTCAAACCACAAGAGCATGCTACTTTGTAAGGCTAGTGAGCAAGATTGCACTACAAGTGCAAGAAGCATGCAAGAGGTGACCAAGCTGACCAAAAACAGAGTTATGGTAGGTCCCAAAAGTCACAAAAACGTGCTCAAACTAAGCCACAAAGAAGAAAGAACACATGCTCATTTGGTTGGCCATCAACACATGCAAGCAAGAGAAGAGGAGAGGAGACAAGCCCCTTCTATTTGGGACCTCAAAATAGGGTTTTTACCACTAAAAATTCTTTGGATTTTAGTGGTTAAAAGGCCACAAAAATTTGTTTTGGAAGGTCTTGAAAGATAGCTCAAAAGGCTTTACAAGCCAAGGAGCAAAAGAGAGAGACAACCCCCTAGCCAAACAAGGCTCAAACCAACACTTCTAGGACTAAAAAACAGAGGAAAATAGAGGTTTTTGTAGTTCAACACCACCCCAAAAACAGCCCCAAAGTAGTTGAAAACTATGGCAAAACAGTAGTGCACAAAGAGCTTAAAAGGGATAAGAAGTTACCTTTGAAGCATAGCAGCAAATCAGTCTCTTTTCTAAGCCAAACAACCTTCCAATAGCCCAAAAATAGGTTCCAAGGGACCTCAGCCCAATGACATGCAACTTTGATGAAGGAAGTGTATGCAAATATGTAAGGAATTCTCACTTTCAAGCCTAAAACAAGAGGAGAGAGGGAGAATTCTAGAGAGAGGGGATAATTTACTTACAAAGCTTCCAGAGAGAGAGAGGATTCTAGAGTGAGAATCTTTGAAATTTTCTCTAAGCCTTCAAATGTTCTAACCTTTCAATATGTGAGATATAGCCTCCATATATAGCAAAAATACAAGCTTTGGCCGAAAATATCTCAATTGGAAATATCTGGAGCAGTGTACAACAGCTGGAGGAGAAATATCTGCCAATTCTGGGCTTTCTGGACGTTTTTGGTTGACCGGCCACTTTGTTGGCTGACCGGCCACCATTTGTGGCTGATTAGGTTCACTCTTGGCCGACCTATGGCTGATGAGCTCCAATTGTGGCCGATGCACTCCCATAGAGGCCGACGGCAAAAACTAACCCTAGTCCCCGACTTGCACCAGGCATAAATCCTTCATCTGGACTCCATTTCAGGTCATTCTTGTGTGTAAAATGAATCCCCGAAAGTAAGCTTTCCAATGGTGGCAGCCTCACCTCAAAATTCCAAGTGTGCTAAGAGATATCCCTCTTTTAGTGAAGACTGCTCAATTTCGGTCCAACCGGATTTATGCCTAACTTCAACCAAACATATCTCCCCCATCCAACCCGGCTTTAGGAGATTCTTGAGTGTAAAATGAAGGCCCGGAAGTCTTCTTTCCAACGGTGGTGGCATCATAGTTGAAATCCAAGTACTCAAAAGGATAGGCCTGATTTAGCGAGGACTGGTCGTCTCTCTCTTAACGATTCATACCCAACTTCTTCTTCAACTAGGTTTCTTCCCTCCACTCCTCTTTTCTTCAACTCCAAACCCGTAAACAAGGTGTTTTGAAAGATTTTTCATAGAGTTCACCTCTCTTTCATTCATTTCCACTTTGTCCTTACTCGGTTTACCGAAAAGCGCAGCATTTGACAAAATATGAGCCTCGGAACATCGTAGAAACTCCTTTTCAAAAATATTTTGAAATAGAGGGTTTTAAGGTCTAAAAACCATTCAAAATAGTTTTAGTCCAAAAATGGGGTGTGAGGTTAGGATTTGACTCGCCTCTTGCCGAAGAAATCGAACCCTTACACTACACAACTTTCATCACGAAAGAAGCCATCAGTAGTGCCCAAGTCTTAAGGGCGGTCAAAAATGGGGTGTCTACAGTTACCCCTCTTTGACAGAGCTCGAAGTCATGAAATGACGTGAGTAAATGTCAAAGCTCAGAGACGACCCATTTTTAACAAGGCCATAGACTTGGACAAACAAACAAAATACAGATATAGAAACAAATGGTTGCGCCCGCAGGCTGCCTACATATCCCTTTGCAAGGAATCAAACCAACGTAGTTTAGGGGCAGGATGCAAAATGATGCACAATATAACAAAACAATGCAATGATATACAATGTATTTGCATCATCAAACCACTAGCAGGGCAAAACCACACTAATATCATAAAGGGATGAAGATGCATTCATCAAGCTATGTTTAACATAGAAAAGGTGTCGGAGCATTCTAACCACAATTCTCTTAGTGGAATAGGTGCATGCACATGCAGAACTATGTGTTTCATAGAAGGACCACAAAATACAAGTAATTGGGGGGATGATATAAGTGAGAAATGATATGCTGAGGAAAGATTGTGATCCTACATACTGAATGCAACAAAACAAACTACAATGCAATGGATGTAATGGATGAAGTGAATAAGGCACGTGGCCAAACCACATCTTGCCTAGAAAAGGCATGGACACAAAGCAGACCATGTCTAACACAGAAAAGGTGCCGACAACCTCAGACCACAATTCTCTTAGTGGAATAGACGCGTACACATTATCATAGAACCATGCTTCAACACAAAAAGTATGGGCATATGCCAAACTAAGCTTATCATGGAAAGGATGCAGGTGATAAAACAATGCAGTAGATGCATGCGATAGATGCTATATGCAATGCAATAGACGTAATAGATGACAAAATGCAATGTAGCTGGGAAGTGAAAGTACTTTACAGGGGCAATTGGCAATGACTCACCTCATGCTGCTAGGGATCTTCCTCTTCTACATCTTGCGTTTCTGAACCACAGGTACTACTTTTCTCCCTGGCTATGGTCGCAGCTTTCCCTATTCTCCAACAGAGTGACAGACTAGGTTGGTTCAGTATCCAGAATTGAGGTGCATACCCGTTACCTCAACCTATGGGGCTTCCATACAAATTTCAAGTCGAGGATACACCCTTGCGTATTTAAACCAGACTTTAGTGTCGAAAATTCCAAACCTTTGCGTTCTAGGCATCGACCATTCGAACTCTAGTTTCCACCATCTCAGTTGATCTCCTAGGAACTCGCTGCAAACACAGGCAGGTGGCTATACCAGACCACTGGAAGTCGTTCGGGCACGATAAAGACCAAAGGAATTGCACCTTTAGAGGATTTAAGGTCTCCTAGACTAGACGAGTGCACAAGACAGTGAGATGCAGAGTGAATGCACAAAACAGTGCTATGCAGAGTGAATGCACAAAACAGTGCGATGCAAGTGTATGCACAAGACAGTGCTAAGACAAAGGGTGCGTAAGACAGTGTGACCAGTGCAATGCACTAACAAGTGCAGGTAAGATACGCACGAAAGCGCAAACAATGCAATGCACTAACAAGTGTAGGTAAGATGCGCAAGAAAGCGCGAACAATGCAATGCACTAACAAGTGCAGGTAAGGTGCGCAAGACAGTGCGATGCAAGTTCAATGCAAAAGATACAGGCATTTTCCATGCAAGATGAGAGCATGTAACGAAATGCACATGATAGTGTGATGCGCAAGAAAGCGCGAGTATAAACTGCACAAGAAAGTGTGATGTGCAATAAAGCACGAGTGTAAACTGCATAAGAAAGTGGGATGCACAAGAAAGTGCGAGTGTAAACTGCACAAGAAAGCGCGAGTGTAAACTGCACAAAACAGTGCGATGCGCAAGAAAGCGCGATTGTTTTGAAATGCACTAGACAGTGCGATGTGCTGAACAGAGCGAATGATTTGAAATGCACTAAACAGTGCGAGTGTAAATACAGGATCTTAAGGTCTCTCAGACCAAAGAATGCACATGACAGTGCAATGCGCAAGAAAGCGCGAGTGAGACACAAAGTGTAAGTGCACAAGACAGTGCGAGTGAGATAAAATGCATAAGAAAGTGCAATAAAATGCATTTTCTATGCAAGTGAGGTGCACAAAAAAGTGCGATAAAATACATTTTCTACGCAAATGAGGAAGAATGCATTCTCCATGCAAGAGATATGAGCATTTTCTATGCAAGTATGGAAGAATGCATTTTCTATGCAAAAGATACGAGCATTTTTTATGCAAGTATGGGGGCATTTTCTATGCAAAAGATAAGAGCATTTTCTATGCAAGTATGGGGGCATTTTCTATGCATGAAGCAGGCATATTCTATGCAACTTTGAAAGCACATTCTATGCAATATTGAAAGCATGTTCTATGCATGAGACAAGCATATTCTATGCTACACTGAAAGCATATTCTATGCATGATTGAAAGCAAAGCATATTCTATGCGGAATCGAAAGCAAGCATATTCTATACATGAATCATAACGATGCGCAACACGTATGCAACAGAAGTGTATATGAAAGTGCACATTCTATACAATAGAGGGGCATCAAACATGTACTCTGGTGCCTCCGATTTATCTCTCGAAGGGCTTTGCAAGACACTCAGCTCGCAAAGGGTACACCCTGTTATATTGGCAAGAGATAATATTTGCATGTGAAAACCACAGGTGCTGCTTGGACTGCCATTCTGACTTGAAGCAGGCTTAAGCTTGGAGTTGAGGTAGACTCATACTCCAGAGAAAGGCGAAGCCTGAGAAGATGCACCTAGAATGTAGTCTCGAAATTTGCTGGAGTTGAAACACACTAAGCTGCTCCAAATTTTCCCTCTTTTCTTTTGTTTTGCAGTCCGGAACCTATATAGCTTCAGATAGGTCCTGGTCTTACTATTCTCACATAACCTGGGTTGAACCCGGCAGTTTATCAAAGGAAGAATCTTGTTTTGTACAAATGTGGAAAATGGCACAACACTCTGAGCACAAAACCATTTGTTTTTTTAAATGAAATCAAGAAATGAGTTCTAAACCGGGTATTGAGCCTACGACTGACCACAGCCAAAATGACTCAACAAAGAGGAAATCGGGGAAAAACAACCTAAACACATTTATTGACACTCAAAACGACTCAAAACAAGAATCGAGAGAAACAAAAACACACAAACACAACACTCGGATGTGTACCACCAATGCGAGACCTCTCAGTTCACGAGGAGCCTATTTCTTTGGGTATTGTTTCCCACCATTTCTCATTTGTGATACTTACATCACTTTGGCACTCAATCTCTATTTTCTAAAAAGCCATTTTCTCACTTTTCTCTCCACGCACATCTCTCTATTTTTCAACCTCTCTTCTTTTTTTATCCCTCCCCTGGGTGGTTGATGGATAAGTAGGAAGTTGAGGGCTCTAGCCCCTAGCATTCTGCTAGATTCTCATTCTTCTGCTCAGAACAATGAGCTTCTCCTACAGAGGGGTTGTGGTGCGACTAGATGTGCAGCAGATCAGCAACTAACATCGGTTGACGATGCGCTTGGCCAGCTCGGATGTGATCAGACCTGTCCAAATGAGGGAGTGGAATATCTTGATCCATTCTAGTTCGTGCCTCGCACTTAACTTGATACCTCGCTGCATGGAGGATGAGAAAGCTTTCAGCCCTTTGTTGTTAGCTTCAACTGTGCCTTTCTGGCAAATACACTTATAATGGGGGGAAAGATAGAAAACCTGACTCAACTGTGCCCCTAGTTCATCATTTTGACCAAACTCAACTGTGTCCCTAGTTCATCATTTTGACCATTTTTTATTTTTGGCTTTCTACTAAAACAATTTTGACCAACATGAGAGTTAGATTAACATGCTTGTTCAATTTTCTGATTTGAAATCATGCAAGTTAGGTTGCAAGCACTGAAAATTTTCCTTTTTTGGGTCCAAGAAATGGTCTAGTTTTGGAAAAATGGAATAATTTTCGAGAGAATTAGTCAACCTCATTAAAAATTCTCAAAAACTATTTTTGCAAATGGCCACTACTTGACCAACATGGAATTTACTCTTGAGATGCACAACCTCATATCCAAAACAATGGAAAATTGCCCCTTGTCTGAATGACACTACACGACACAAAATCTAGCAACGAAAAGTTGCCCCTTGTCTGAATGGCACCACAGCGCACTGTAATCAATCCTCAAAGTGACGATCCCAACCGAACTCTCGGATATAGAGAAGACAAAGATGATCAAAACCATTACATGGACACAGTCGATTCGGAAGTGTTTATGGTTGGACTTCAGAATGAAGTTACCTACGTATCCTAAAGATGGGAATCAAGCCTGACATAGTTCCGGAGGTACACTCAAGTATTAACCTCTCCTTTTATGCTCTAACTTTTGCCAAGGCCGCCCTTCTGGGTTTTCAACCTTGCGAGTTATGTTTTTCTTTTCTTTTCAATTCTTTTCATTTTTTCTTTTCTTCATTTTTTCATTTTTGTTCTTTTCTTTTCTCTAACTTTTGCCTGGGTCACCCTTCTAGGTTTTCGGCCTAGCGAGCCTTCCAAGGATAATTTAACTGGTCCACGTTGATCGATCGTAGGATCTCTAAGCCACCTGAATCCAAGAGAATGGCTACTGTTCGCTGATGATGTAAGAGTCCATCCAACCGGGTCTGAATTGCCCCCAGTGTTATGGATAGGAACTCAATTGTCCTTCAACAAAATTTTCTTCTTTTCTCCATTCTGGGATTTGGCATTCTTGCCAATCTTCGTTAGCTTGAGAAATGTCCTAATTTTTTTACTCTTCGAGCACATTTGACATTTTTTGCCCCTAGTTCAAGGGCTGCTTCTCATCCATCTTTGCAAGCTTTTTTTCTTTTTTTTTTTGTGATCATATCTGACCTTCTTGCCCCTAATTCAAGGGCTGCTTCGAATCTGGCCCGGTGGGCCTCCTTTGATGTCACATGACCTTATTGCCCCTAGTTCATAGGCTGCTTCAAATTTGGCGACACATGCCTCACATTGTGGTTGACCATTGAACATTTTGAATCCAAGTTCAAGGTTTGAAAGAAAAGGGGTTGAGTCTTGAGGCTGAGAGTGATCCTAAGCTGCACAATTTCAAAATCAATTCCACTCAGGTCTTTGTGGGATCGCGCAAAACATTTTTTGAAATCTTTTAAGAAAGCGACTAGTCGCTCGTGCAGAAAACAATGTAGAACCAATCTGGATCAAGCCAGGATCCTTCTCAATACTCACATTAACAAACATGATCTCATTCATTAAGGGCTTAGCAAGCCTCTCTTCCTCTCAATTGATCAAATTTTTGCCAATCCCGAGGAATTCCTCCCTCTTTGTTTTCATCGCAGTGTTCAAAAAGTTTTGAAAAACCTAGGTCAATGCAATGAGTTCAAGGCACAGAAAAGTAGGTGAAAAGTACTACCGTTTCATTCAAAACTTTTGGTGCAACTGGCCCCATGGTAGAAATAGACTCAAAAGAAAGAGTGTAAAAGACAAACACAAAAAGATAGTGATGTCCGAGGTAACACCCCCGAAATCACACGACTGTGACACAACAGGACTGACTCGATACAACAAGACAGACGTAACTGACTCAGTTCAAAAAGACTGACTCAATACATCACAACAAGACTAACCCAATACTCAAGCCAGAAAGTAAAATAGACAGCATTCACAAAATGCTCAAAACAGTGCGTGCCATACGCCACATCTGGAGTAAACTGGGTGCCATTCGCAGGTGGTTCATCCCCCCGATCACATCACATTATCCCCCCAAGTGCACTAATCTAGTGCCGATAGACTTTGCAGAGCTTGGTGGGACGATGACCTTGTTATCAATCAGATCTTGTATTTCGTGGCGAAGACGAAAGCAACTATCAGTGCCATGACTGGTTTGTTGATGGAAGGCGCAGTACTTGGCCAGATCATGCTAAACTGGAAGGGGCTCCAGGAGATGCCAAGGCTCAAGGGTTTTGAGATGGCCTTGCTCTATAAGGATTTGTAGAGCTTAGGACAGAGCCATGTAGAGGGGATTGAAGAACCTATGGCCTCGGGGTTAATGGCTTAAGGTTTGCGCAGTCGTGCTGGATGTACCAGCAAAAGGGTTGGCAGGTGCTGACTGGGTTTGATGATCTCTGACAGATGTAGGATTGAAGTTAAGAGGGGTGTTTCTGGTCTAACATCCATTTCCGTTGTTTGCCGCTTGATTCAAGATGTGCTCATCATGAGTAGCAAAAGTGTCATCCACAATGTTTGCAACAACTGTGAGCACTTATTGTTTGTTTAGTCCTTCGGCTTTCAAAGCCTCAATAGCCCATTGAAGATGTTCATAGGGACCAATGCTTGCCCTGGCCTTTCTTTTCCATTTGCCTCCACTTTGCCATGGGATTAGCCTTGTTCAAATGCAGTCAGTCCCAAGATTGGGGAGCCTTTTGGCATGAAATTCCCAGTAGGCGATGTGGTTGATGATGGAGCCAAAACTCTAAAAGCTATATCCGCCACTGTTCTCTGAAGATCTTCAATCATTCTTATTAGCTCAGAAGTAGTGGGTTCACAGGTTTGAGATGATTGGGGTTCCGAGACAGGATGTGGGGTAGGTGCCCCAAATGGGCATTGCATTCCACCATCGGCCTCACCCTGCATGACGATTCCCTGGTTTAATGCTACTACCATGGCCACAACTTCTTCCAAACTCTGTGCCATCATGGTTTGCTAAGTTTGAACAAAGGTGATGTGACTGGTGACTGTCGGATCAGATGAACCAGTGAGCCCTGACTAGCCTTTCTTTGCCTTGCCTCAGCGGAGGAACACCGGTTGCCCTTGAATTGAATCTCTAACCTGACAAAGTCTATCATCACAAGTCTGGTGTAATCGGGGGATATTGGAGCCTTCTGAAGCTATGGTTCCAAGACTACCTTGCAAAAGAGAAAACAGACAGCATCTCAGCCTGATTTCACCAGAACAAATACGAGCATAGCTGAATGACTGTGCTTCCTATAGAATTCAGCCCAAAAGTCTACCTATAAACTTATACCCTCAGGCCGATACTCAAACTTCCAACTGATACATACCATCCTGTAGAGACACACTCTAACAGCACATATCAACCAAGTGAGAGCTAAAACACCCCTATAGTGGGGTCAGGTTTCCCTGTCCTATTTTGTCAGGAGCTAGGGTTTCACTACGCACGCAGCAGTTTCAAACAACCTACATTTGGGTAAGCAACCTATCCTAGTTTGGAATGGTCACTATGGGTTCCGATATGCACTAGGTCGAATGGTCGAAAAGGGTGCCCAGGTAACAACCGAGGTTTGTGCTACCATCGTGGCAGAGCCCGTAACTGATCAGCCTTATGGCACGCTTTTCCAAGCAAGCCTCTAGTAAACCGTTCAGGAGTAGCAGACGGCAAACACGGTGTCCTAAGTGCACCAATGCAAATGCAATGCAAAGAAACACATAAGTGTAAACAAAACAACATATCATGATTTCGAGTCAAGTTCTCAAAATCCCCAGCAGAGTCGCCCGAAACTATAGACCGCCCGAACTCCGCACCGCGCGCGAGGGCGCGAATTGGGTTCATAGCTACTACAGTTCGGACTCCTGTCACGATTCTGATTCTAATCTCACAAAGTGGAATATAAGACTGATAAATCAGCAAAGATTCCAAATCCGGCAAATCGTTTTGGAAAATCGATTTTAATCAAAAAGTGCCAAACATGGACTACTTTGCCAGATTTCAGAGTCGCCACCTAAATGTTTTGTTTTAGCAAATTTAGGAAACCCTGACTCATGCCTAAGACCATGTGTCCGTCATCACCAAAGTTGCCTCAGCTCGGGAACTTAGGTACGAGAGGGGAAGATCCTAAAATGAGCACCCCCGCTCGCCCGATCAAAGATCGGCCACTACTAACATGATATGTTGTTTTTGAAAACACATGGATTCTGTAACGACCCAGAATTTTTCCCTCCGCTCGAGCGGAGGAGTTGACGCTCGAGCAGACTTTCGGGGTTCACAGCAATTTTGCAGATGGCCTGAGATTCTGGGAGTTATGAATCTCCACTCGAGCGGAGAAGTTGACG
Source organism: Camellia oleifera (assembly GCA_022316695.1). Classification (NCBI taxonomy): domain Eukaryota; kingdom Viridiplantae; phylum Streptophyta; class Magnoliopsida; order Ericales; family Theaceae; genus Camellia; species Camellia oleifera. Next base: position 79,915,734 of record CM039308.1, read on the forward strand.
CTCGAGCGGACTGCTTTATTGGTCTGCGCGCGCTCGAGCGGTTGAAGCGACGCTCGAGCGTGGAAAATAAGATTGCCTTGGCATTGTATTAGGGTATTTGGAACTTTTTATTTTATTTTGGAATATTGATTGAGGTGGTATTATGATAGTAAGGTAAGATTGGGCAAAGAACTTTAATTCGAACAATTCGTTTACATCCAGCAGTCACTCTTTTGCCCTTTTCTTTTTCCACACTTTGAATTTGAATGTGAGGTTAGAACCACTGGAAAGCTTATTTCCGGGGCTTCAATTTGGATACAAGAGCGACCTAAAACGGAGTCCGGATGGGAGAGTTACACTTATTCAAAGTTTTGAAATCTGTGCTGGGAGCAGGTCCGCTCGAGCGGGAATAGGGACGCTCGAGCGGGAATAGCGGGCCAGCAACTTAAAAACGGGATTTTGGATCATTTCAGATATTTTTCTTCCTTCCTCTCCCTTCCTCTCTTCCTAAGTCCGAAACCCTAACTCCCAAACCTTTGACTTCATCCATTTTTACCCACAATCCACCATGGTTTTTGCATCAAGGATGGAGAACAAGAGGGAATCAATGTTTTTACCCGTTTGGAACTCAGATTTGTGAAGAATTCGGCTCAAAGCTTGCTCCTTTGTTTGATTCTTGAGGTGAGGGTTCTAATACTCTTCAATACTTACATCCATAGATAGATTTGAGGTAGTTTCATTGTATAATTGTACAAATTTTCATCTTTGAGTATATAGAAGAAATTATGAGATTTTGGGAATTTCGGATTTGAACATTGGGGGATTCAATTGATGGGTTAAGGTGCTAGAGTTTGACCCTTAGATGTATAATCAAGGAGGAAATTGGGATGTAAAGTAATGGGTTAATAAGTTTGAATTTTCTTAACATTTTAATATTTTCTTGAAACCCTTGGTTAATTAAGGATGATAATCAAAGATTTGGCCCAAATTGAAGGTAGAATAATGAAATTGAGGTATTGAATTGTATGTGTTCAAGTTTAATTTGAATTTGAAAATATTTGAAAATTATGTTTAAAATTTACGAATGAATTTTGTTATGAGCAATGTAAATCATGTTATAATGAGAAGGAAATTGGGGGAATGATTTATTAATGATATAAATGACATAAACTCGGTTGTGGAATGTTGAAATGGAATTTAAGAATTCCTCTTGAATTATGTTGAAGTATATTTAATAATGTTGAATTGTAGTGATTATGTGAAATGGTATTGACTATGTTGACTTTGATTTTGTGACCTAGAATGTGGAGTTTTCCAAAATGGGTTAATCCCAAATTATTTTGCCAAATACTTGTGGGCTTACTTAGTTATTAAAATCAAGAGAATGATTTATTTTTTTGGAAAAATGTGGAAGATGTCCATACAATTCCTTCCTATCTTGAAATCGAAGTGATTAATTATAAATTTCATATTGTGCTTGCAAGAATGGTAATCTTCTATTTCTATATATAGATATATTGAGATGGAGGAAATTATGGTATAATGGATGGATAATGGTAGGCTTGTGAAGAATAATGAAGGAAGGAAAAAGAACTAATAACTAAGTTATATATGTGTACAGGGCACACTTCAGGAGGGCCAAGCACTCCGTTGTAGCACTATGAGTAGTAGTACTTCGATGTATCTTTAACCGTTAATGATTATTGTTATTGACATTATGATCTTCGTCGTAAGAATTATGTTGACATGTATGTTATGTATACTACGTAAGAAACATTGTGAAATTGTGGAAACATCAAAAAGGATTTGTGAAATATGCACCTCGAATTTGTGAAGCATGGATCACCAACTTGTGAAATGTGAATTTATGAGGCCGAGGACCGACCTATGAACTTATGTGGCCATGGGCCATTTGTGAACTATGAACTTATGTGGCCATGGGCCATTTGTGAACTATGAACTTATGTGGCCATGGGCCATTTGTGAACTATGAACCTACGTGGCCATGGGCCATTTGTGAACTATGAACTTATGTGGCCAGTAGCCATTTGTGAATTTATGAATCTAAGAGGCCGAAGGCCAATTTGTGAAGCTATGAAGTTATGAACCTAAGAGGCCGAGGGACAATTTGTAAAGCTATGAAGTTATGAATCAATGAGGCCGAGGGCCAATTTGTGACGTTATGGATATGTTCCAAGATAAGGTCTAAGACCATTCTGATTAAATACAAATGCAGACTCGTTATGTGAACTCTACATTGGTCTATGAAAGTGTGTTTAATGAAATCCATATTTTGGGTTACGAAATACTTAATATGGTAAGTATTTTCTGAAATGATAAAAATGCTATGAACTTCCGACATGTTTATGATATGATACATTTTCTGGATAATTTTCCCAAAATGCCTAGAGATGCTACGAAACTCCGAATGTTCAAGATATGACAAGTTCTTTGAATAAGATACCTTGCTATGCATACAAAAACAAATTTACCATATGTTCTCTTTATTGATAAATGCACGGATATGTATTATAATTCATGTTGTACATTGAATTGTTATGTGCTATTATTCACTGAGCTTGGCTCACTTTATTTTATGTCTGTTTCTGTAGGCACTCAACCTGGAGGTCAACCTTAACCTGTGGCTCCTGTTACCCAGTTGTCAATTCCTGAGTATCTAAGCTCTTAGGTGTTGACCGTTCAAGTTATGGAGTTTTGCTAATTTTGTTATTTGTACCCTAAATGTCTGTTAAGATTGATGTGTATGTAATGTTTTTATATATATGTACATAGCTATCTTCATGTATTACATTCTGTTTACGATCCTAACATAGTAGTGGTAGCTCAATGGATAGTTTTTTTTTTTTTTTTTTCACTTTTATATGATATTAAATGCTTCCGTTCAGGCCCCATAAATTATATTCATCAGGTTTTATGTCCATTTCTGAGGTGGTCATGCCCAAACTTTTAGGGGCGAGTTTGGGGTGTGACACGTTCTTATTCCGGTTATTAATCTATCATTACTACGTGATGCGCACAGCACATAAGTATAGACTCAATCATGCGGATTGGAACAAAACAACTCATGTTTGTTTTTGCAAGTGGTTTGAAAGTGCTACTCGCAAGTAGGCTAAGACGTGGATTTGCCACCCTCAAGTGGGCTTAGAAAACAACATGGTTTGCCACTCCGTGAAGTGGGCTTAAAACTCACATTTGATGAATTGTCCCAATTCAAGTAATAAAGCCTTCATCCACAGGCATTCATGCATTTAAACATATAAGCACATAGACTCATGGCAGTCACTTACACACATGCAAGGATGCTAAAGCGTAAACACTCACAGTGTACTCCGAGGCAAAACAAAAGTTAATTAGAAATCATGCATGATCCTACCTATGTTAAGATGCCTAATGCAACACATGCAAAAATGCAACTAAAATAGGCTCAGTTATCTAGAATGGCATATGAATGCGACACTTGATAACATGCTTTGAAACACGTATTCGAGTAAGTATATTGAAATACAATGCAGTTTGTATGATGCGCCGAGTTCGGTGCATGTAAGGCAAATGAATGATGCATGTATGCAAAGCATAAGTATGCTAATTAAGATAGGCCCTAAACTAACCATCGAAAGCTAATAAGTAGAAGGGAGAAAGAAATGGGGTTGGAAGACATGCATCACACACACGTACACTTATTATAACAATGTGCCCTCTCGACTGAGGGTCCGAATAATAAGCTAACTAGCTACGCTAAGCAAAGCTACTTATTACAAGTCAAAACTAATTAACTATTCCTAGTTAACTAATTATAAATCAAATTGAATAACTAGCTAATCTAAGCTAATTAAAATATTACAAAGCAATTAATCTAATTAATTACAACATACGTAATTAACTACATCTAGCTAACAAAGCAATAAATGGCCTCGTTGGCGAGGAGATATGCATGCTCGGTTGCGTCCTCTCGGAAATCCACCGCTTTGCCTCAAGATGCCTCTGTTTGCACACCTTTAGACCTTTGGAAATCATGCCAATTTCTAGACTGCTTCTGTTTGATCTCAGGAATATACTGATGGATGATCGGCTAGAAGTGATGGCCATCGGCTAGTACTGGTGGCCGGTTGGCCACTGATTCCCTGAATTTCCTCATTTTGCTACAACAGAGCACAAACAAAGGCATGGTAGTATATTTGCAAGGAAATGTGTGTACCACCACACTCCTTATCATATTTCAAGCTCCAAGGAGTATGGTACTCAACTCTCGGGCCACCAACCGAGCATCACAAGGCACGATAGCCGAGAAGCCAAGTTTGTACAAGTTGATGAATGCACAAATAGACTCGATGAGCCTCCACCCTATCATACACAATCAAGGGTGTCGGTGACTAAGAAATGAGGCACATTTCATCACTTCAAGTATGAAACGTCTCTCATTTCTTGTGTTTGGATTAACGTCCGATCCAAACACATGCAATGGAACACAAACATGTTATCTTGGCATGTTTTACTCTGATTCATTTTGTTTACTCATTTTAACTTACCAATTAATCCTTTAATTGATTTGTCCAAATGTGATTGTCCTCTAATGGGAAAGATGGTCAAAACCACAAGTACCTTAAGCATGAAAGAAGCCTCATGCTTTTGGTTAGTAGAAACCCTCAAGAGAATGCTAAAACATTAGGCATGACAGCCTCAATTCCATGATCAAGCCAACAAGGGGCTCAAAACCTCTTTCAAAACAAATGAAGAAGTAAACAACGGAGTGCAATGGCATAATTTCAACACTGAAATGACATGCTAAATGGTGCTAAAATATGCTAACAACTCATGCAATGCATGCTGGAAGCCAAAAATACCGAGGCTAGTAAAGGACACAACACTGGAGGTATGCAATACAATGCACAAAGGGCTAAACCAACCCCAAACAGATCTCATGCATGCCAAAACAGTGGCTAAAATGGACTGAAATGATAGCATGAAAGGCAAGAAAACGCATGCGCAAATGATGGCTCGCAAGCAAGGCACAAGGCTTAACTCTTAAGCACAATGAAAGAGTGAAAAACATGGAAGTGTGACAATACCATATGCCTTGAAATAACAAGCCAAATGATGCCAAAGCATGCAAATACCTCAAGCCAAGCATGCAAGATACCTCAAAACTCAAAACTAGTCAGGGCTATTGCACTACAAACATGCACAACAAGCATCATATGACCAAGAAGGCTCAAAATAGAGCTAAAGCATGCCAAAATATGAATAAAATCATGCTGGAGTATAGCCAAAATGATCTAGAATAATAGGCTAAAGAGACAAGCATGCATGGCTGGCTAGCAAGGATTACACTACAAGTGTATAAAGCATGCAAGAGGTGAGTCCACCAATCAAAATAAAAGCTATAACATGCCAAAATAACACCAAAAACATGCTTGAACTAAGCTAATTCAAACCACAAGAGCATGCTACTTTGTAAGGCTAATAAGGCTAGTGAGCAAGATTGCACTACAAGTGCAAGAAGCATGCAAGAGATGACCAAGCTGACCAAAAATAGAGTTATGGTAGGTCCCAAAAGTCACAAAAACGTGCTCAAACTAAGCTATAAAAAAGTAAGAACACATGCTCATTTGGTTGGCCATCAACACATGCAAGCAAGAGAAGATGGGGGGGACAACCCCCTCCTATTTGAGACCTCAAAATAGGGTTTTTACCATTGAAAATTATCTAGATTTCAGTGGTTAAAAGGCCACGAAAAGTTGTTTTGGAAGGTCTTGAAAGATAGCTCAAAAGGCTTTACAAGCCAAGGAGCAAAAGGGAGAGACAACCCCCTAGCCAAACAAGGCTCAAACCAACACTTCTAGGACTAAAAAATAGAGGAAAAATAAAGGTTTTTGTAGTTCAACACCACCCCAAAAACAGCCCCAAAGTAGTTGAAAACTATGGCAAACCAATAGTGCACAAAGTGCTTAAAAGGGATAAGAAGTTACCTTTGAAGCACAGCAGCAAATCAACCTCTTTTCTGAGCCAAACAACCTTCCAACCACCCAAAAATAGGTTCCAAGGGACCTCAGCCCAATGGCATGCAACTTTGATGAAGGAAGTGTATGCAAATATGTAAGGAATTCTCACTTTCAGGCCTAAAACAAGAGGAGAGAGGGAGAATTTTAGAGAGAGGGGAGAATTTGCTCACAAAGCTTCCAAAGAGAGGATTCTAGAGTGAGAAGCTCTCAAATTTTCTCTAAGCCTTTCAAATGTTCTAACCTTTCAATATGTGAGATATAGCCTCCATATATAGCAAAAATACAAGCTCTGGCGGAAAATATCTCAATTGGAAATATCTTGAGCAGTGTACAACTACTGGAGGACAAATATCTGCCAATTCTAGGCTTTCTGGACATTTCTGGCTGACCGGCCACTTTGTTGGCTAGTTGGCCACCATTTTTGGCTGATTAGGTTCACTCTTGGCCAACCTATGGCCGATGAGCTCCAATTGTGGCCGATGCACTCCCATAGAGGCCGACGGCAAAAACTAACCCTAGTCCCCGACTTGCACTAGGCATAAATCCTTTATCTGGACTCCTTTTCAGGTCATTCTTGTGTGTAAAATGAAGCCCCAGAAGTAAGCTTTCCGATGGTGGAAGCATCACCTCAAAATTCCAAGTGTGCTAAGAGATATCCTTCTTTTAGTGAAGACTTCTCAGTTTCGGTCCAACCGGATTGATGCCTAACTTCAACCAACCATATCTCCCCCATCCGGACTCGGCTTTAGGAGATTCTTGAGTGTAAAATGAAGCCCCGGAAGTATTCTTTCCAACGGTGGTGGCATCATAGCTGAAATCCAAGTACTCAAAAGGGTAGGCCCGATTTAGTGAGGACTGCTCGTCTCTCTCTTAACGATTCATACCCAACTTCTTCTTCAACTAGGTTTCTTCCCTCCACTCCTCTTTTCTTCAACTCCAAACCCCTAAATAAGGTGTTTTAAAAGATTTTTCAAAGAGTTCACCTCTCTTTCATTCATTTCCACTTTGTGCTAGCTCGGTTTACCGAAAGCGCAACATTTGACAAAATACGAGCCTCAGAACATCGTAGAAACTCCTTTTCAAAAATATTTTGAAAGAGAGGGTTTTAAGGTCTAAAAACCATTCAAAATAGTTTTAGTCCAAAAATGGGGTGTGAGGTTAAGATTTGACTCACCTCTTGCCCAAGAAATCGAACCCTTGCACTACACAACTTTCATCACCAAATAAGCCATCAGTAGCGCCCAAGTCTTATGAGCGGTCAAAAATGGGGTGTCTACAGCTGCACAAGATAAAGTTATCGCAGATCTATGACGCACATCTGGGGCATCCGCATCAACCGTGCATCTAATCCCGGCTGCTCAGCCAAATCCCGACCTACCCCCACCAGTTGAAAATCTGCCAATCCCAGATCCTCAGGACATGATTCCTCTAGCTCCAGCTGATCGGCCTCCGGTTCAGCGTCCTGTAGGAATTTTTCCTTTTGATATCAATGAAATTGATCCGACCTTAGTGAAGATTGCTAGATTAGAGAAAGTATTGTAAAAATCCCAGGGCTTTAACTCTATTCCAGGTATCAAAGATGGGTACACTGAAGCTTCAGTTAGATTACCGAAGAAATTTAAGATGCCCCCAAATCGGCAGATTCGATGGGAGTGGGGATCTGATTGTGCATGTCCGGTTGTTTTTAGATTTTATTGAGGCCCATATGTTTGTCTAGGGTACATAAGCTTTCCTTGTTTGGGAGAACCTTATCTGATGTGGCGGTCATCTGGTACGCTAAGTTGGAAGACTTTATGAAGAAAAATTGGGAGGAGCTATCTGAGGTGTTTGTTAGTCAGTACTCATATAACACCCACATAGAGGTAACCATTAGTGAGCTGGAGGCTACTACCCAGAACCCTAAAGAATGGTTCATTGATTTTGTCGCCCGGTGGAGAGCCAAGGCAACCCGAATGACAAATAGGCCTGCCCAAAGCGAACAAGTCCGACTAGTGGTCTAGAACCTTGAGCCAGACATGTTGCAGAGATGATAATGGCACCGTTGTCTACATTTGCTTCCTTATATGAGTTGGGGGTCCAGATCGAGCGTGCATTCAAAAAGGGTATCTGTAGACACCCCATTTTTGACCGACCTTAAGACTCAGACGTCACCGATTGAGCGCTCGGTGATGTTGCATACTGTGCTCGTTCAGAAGTCTCAGAGTCGCGACCGTGCGCCCTGCCTCCGGACTTCCGAACTCTCTTCTCTGCCTTGCCTCGGTTTGCGAACCAGACTCGGTTTTCTCTGTTTTCTTTCCTGAGGGAAGGGAGTGGTCCTGTAGGCTATCTCTCGGTGGCTGTGGGCTACATTTCGTGGCCGCAGGCCATTTTGCCCATTTCGGAGCCCGGTTCCCGGTTTTCGGAGCCGTCAGGCCGTGTGCCTCGGTTCGGGACCGCCCAACCATCTCCGATTTCTCCGGTTTTCGGCGGGGACCTCTGTTTTATCATACTAAGGAACACTGGGGTCTCGGATACCCACTTCGTGGCCGAATGCCACTTTCGGTGCCTGCAGCCTATTTTCGGGACCCCGAACTGCGTGATTTGGGCCCCGAGCATTCATTTTGCATCGGTTTTTGTTCAATTTTGGCAGGTACCTCTGTTTTAGCATCAGGAAGATCACTGGAGGGTGGGAGGCCAGTAATTGTTCCAGAAAACCAGTTGCGCTCCTCCGGCGCCCGTTTTGCTCACTTTCGGGCCAGTGTTGAACACCCTAGTGATATTTTCTTCGAGCTGGGACTACATATTTGTGATGAGGGCACATGGGAGGACCCTAAAAAGTACTGGTCGGCCAGTAATTGTTACTTTCATTTTTGAGCCTCTCCTTCAAGTTCAATGTTGTGACTCCTGTTTCAGAGTTGCCAAATTCCAACCTTGGAACCTTGTTCTACACACCTGGGAGGACACCAAAACATGGTGGTCGGCCAACAATTCTTCACTTCTTTTTTTGGCCATGGCCGGCCGGCCAGGGGGAGTGGCTGGCCGACCAGTTGGGGTGGCCGGCCGGCCACCTTCAAGAAATCCACCTGGCCAGCCAGCTTTCTGCTTTTGAACCCTTTACAGCTGTCCAGATGCTTTTCAAAATATCCCTGTCCTCCGGGGGATATTTTGGGAGGGAAAGCTTGGATGCATTTCCCTCCCCTTTTACACCCTTTTTGGTCCTCTTAAGGGGCTGGACAGCTCCTTTGTTGGTGTGACAAAATTTCATCTCAAGAGCCTCTCTTCCAAACCCTCCATTTCCATAGCCAAAAACCCTAAAAAGCTTCAAGTTTCTAGCTCCTCTCTTCATCAACCCTAAGCACCACCATCACCACCTCCATTTCAGCAGCAAAGGAGTGATTTTCAAAGGCTAAGGATCAACAAATTGAAGCCAAGAAGCCACCAAAGTTAGATCTTCAAGGGTAAGACTCTATTTCCTTTTTTGAGCACAATTTTGAGTAAATTCTTTACCCTATTTGATTTTTGTTTTGGGCTCCGACCCCTACTAGTTTTAGGCTTATTTTGAGCCCCTCTACAACTTTGTAGAAGGGCTCAGCTCTGTTTGGTGTCTCCATGATGCACCTCTTTCAATACCACTCTTTAGGCCAATAAATTGCATGCTTTGTTTGGCTTTTGAGTGATCCATTTTCAAACCTGATATATACTGTGAGTGAGCCTATTTTGAACCCTTATTCAACTTTGAAGAAGGGCTCAATCATGTTTGGCCTCTCTATCATGCACTTTCTTTGTAATCCTCCATATTTTCCGTAAAATTGCATGATTTATTTGGCCTATTTGTGATCCGATTTGGAGCATCTCATGAACTAATATTATGCTTATTTTGAGCCTCTCTTAAACATTGAATAAGGACTCAACCTGGTTTTCGTGCTCTACATGCCACTTGCTTTGAATTCATGTTCTACTCCTATTTGGCATGCCCCTTTGAGCTTATTTGGCTTCTGTTTTGAGTCTTCATCAGGCCTGGAAAGAGCCTTGTTTTGGCCTTCTCATAATGTTTTGTTAAGGGTTTTAGGCCATTTGGTGCATGCTTTTGGTACTTCATGTAATACCATCTTTGATTCCGTAAAATTGCATGCTTTGTTAGGCTTTCTTGGCTTCTGTTTTAAGCCTTCATCAGGCTTAGAAAGTGTCTTAAAATGACCCATTATTCATGTTTTGTTAAGGTTCTAAGGTTGTTTGATGCATGCTTTTGGTACCTCATGTTATAGCCTTTGGTGGCTCATTATTTTGCATGCTATGTTTAGCCTATCTAGATACTGAATTGGGGGATGTCATCTCTTGTAAATGTGCATATTTTTGGCCCCTCTTTAATTTTTTAGAACTGTGTTTTTCAGTTTGAGCATTGTATATACCACTTGCTTTGTAATTCTCCTCTTTTCCCCCATTTTTGCAAGCTATTTTTGCCATACTTGTGATCATTGTTTGGCCATACTTTGTACTGAAAAAATGCTAGTTTAGGGGCTGCCTTGCTACTGTTTTACATGTTATGTCCATATTATGCATGTTTAGTAGGGCTGTAGGCCGTTTCGGGTGCATAACATTGCATTTCGGGCATCGGGTGTAATTTTGTCATAATTCGGGGGCTATTTGTGCATCATTTTAGCTACTGAAATTTGCATTTTTCATATGCCATATGCCACGTTTCATTTGCATGCCATTTCATGCCTGTATGTCGCTGCCTCAGTTTGCGTGCCGTGTGCGCGCATTTCGAGGCAGCTTGTTTTCATCTTTCGGCAGCTTATGTGAGTGTGGCTGAGGCTCTTTCATGTTAGTGTAAGCCCAATTTGCATTTTCCATGTCATTTGCATTGCGTATGCCACTGCCTTGGTTTGCGTGCCCGTGTGCACGCATTTCGTGGCAGCTCATTCTCATCTCTTGGCAGCTTATGTGAGTGCGGCTGAGGTCCTCTCATGTTAGTGTAAGCCCAATTTGTTATTTCATGCCTGTATGTCGCTGCCTCGGTTTGCGGGCCCGCGGGCATGCATTCCGACCCACTTCTTTTTTATCCGACGGCAGCCTATGTGAGTGTGGCTGAGGCCCTCTCACGTTGGTGTAAGCCCATCACTGCATTCCGTATGCTATTTCCTCGGTTTGTGTGCCCGTGGGCACGCATTTCGAGGCATTTCATTTTAGTCTCATTGTATATCATATTTCATGCCATTTTCTCGGTTTGCGTGCCCGTGGGCACGCATTTCGAGGCATCTCATTCCCATAACATTGTGTATTTTAGGATTGCATGTTAGCTACATTTCATGCACGCCATGCATATCGCATCGTGTTCGGGATAGGCGTTAACCCGGACATGGGAAACGAGGCGCGTTTTGTACTCCGAGTGACGGAACGGGTCTCAATTCCCAAGTCACCGACACTCCGGATTACCCATGATGGAGTTAGGTTTTTGTTGTAACATTCATGTGCATTCATCCCATATTGAGTTGTGCAAACCGACTTCCTCAGCCATCATGCATCGATATGCGTGATTGGTGGCGCGAGGATCGAGGCATGCATATATTTGTGAAATACATTGCTATGCCCTCTTCTGCTCTCTGTTACAGCAAAAGAAAGAATCAGCAACTTTTCGGAGTCCGGCACGCATTTCGAGAAACATCGCAAACAGAGGCTAATTGGGGCGTCCCAGTGGATTTCCGCGCAGGGCAGCCCAACATACATCATTTCATTATTCAGAGCGGAGTCAAGGCAGTCCCTGGCTTGCATGCCAGTTTACAGCTTTCTTATTTAATTTGATACTTAATTAGGAATTTGTACATTATTTGGACTTTATTATTCGGACTGTATTATTCTTTCATTTGGGACTGCATTATTTATTCGGACCCTCTGCACGAGGGCAAAATTTTAATAAGTGTGGGTGAGTGTGATGTATGTCTTCCAACCCCACGTCTTTCTTCCCTTTTATTTACCTGCTTACGATGGTTAGATTAGGGCATATTTCAATTAGCATACAGTATGACAGCATGTTTGCATCATTCATCTGTTTTGCACGCACCGGGCTCGGCTCATCATACAAACTGCATCTGTATTTCAATTCCAAATTGAATACGTGATAGCTGTTGCATTCCATATGCCATGTTTAGAATAGCCGAGCCTGCTATAGTTGCATTTTTGCATGTGTTGCATTAGGCATTGTTGTATACTTAGGATCATGCATGGATTTCTAATAAGCTTATGTTTTGGCTTGGAGTACTCGGTAAGTTTTATGCTTTAGCATCCTTGCATGCATGTGAGTGACTGCCATGAATAGCATGCTTACCATGAGGCTAAATGCTTATGTGATATAACTGCCTTGAATTCCTGTGGGTGGAGGTTGAGTTATCTGAATTGGGACGATTCATCGAATGTTTGTTTTAAGCCCACTAGATAGTGGCAAAATCATGTTTTCTAAGCCCACCCGAGGGTGGCAAATCCGCGTCTTAGCCTACTTGCGGGTAGCACCATCAAACCATTTTCAAACAAACAAGCATGAAATGTTTTGTTCCAATTCAGGCGATTCAGTCTATACTTGTATGCTGTGCGCATCACATAGTAACCTAGGCTAATAACCGGAATAAGAACGCACAAAGTTTTCAAAAACAGATATCATAGTTAGTAGAGGCCGGTCTTTGACCGGGCGAGCAGGGGTGCTCACGATGTGACCTTCCCCAATCGTACCCAAGTTCCCGAGCCAACTTTGGTGATGACGGACACGTGGCCTTTGGCACCGAGTCAGGGTTTCCTAAATTTCCCATTTTAAAATATTTAGGTGGCGACTCTGTATCTGGCGAAGTAGTCCATGTTTGGCACTTCTTTCAAAAAAATCTGTTTTCAAAACGATTTGCCAGATTTGGACTCTTCGGTTCAAGATTGAGAACCGTGACATTTGAGTCCTTCGAACTGTAGTGACCCAATATCGAACCAGAACGGGGGGGACTCGCACTCCCCTTTTCCCCGGGATGCGTTCGGGGACGTCTACAGTATCATCCACAGAACAAGTGAACCTGCAAGAAAGCCATTCTCTTGGAATACCAATGCTAGCAGTGGCACTATTCCACGGCCTGTGGATGTCAGTACTATTGTTTCAATGGCCAAGATGGTTGATTCCTTTGCTACTGCCACAGCCTCACATCCTTCACAAAGTACCGGTCCACTCCGAAATTGAAGAGTCTTTACTCCCCTCCATATGAGCCTAACCCACGCCCTCAAGCTATTAATGCAAAAGGGGCATCTCAAGCCTCTCGATCCTCGTCCACATCCAGGCCCATTGCCATCCAAACATGACCCTACCCAGTATTGTATTTTTCACCAACAACATGGCCATTCCACGGACATGTGCTGCCGTCTACGTCATGAGATCCAAGATCTCATTGACAATAAAGTCATTGCCCCACCCGCTAAACCAAACGTAACAACCAACCCACTTCCTGCACATAACCAAGTCCCCCCGCCTAGAAATATTAACCACATCTATACACTACTGCCCACCTTCAACCCTAGCACATACATTACCCCATCCCACCTACCAAAACTGGAGGTGGTCATTCCAAAAGACACAAACATATGCATGATGGATTAACACCACAAACCCAACTCAGGCACGTGACAATAGAAACAGAGAAAGAGAAGAATGCACTAAAGACAGGGTCGCTTGATACTCGTGTAATAGAGAAGGGGGTCTCACTTGCGGAGGAGTACGATCCCAGTTTATACATTGTGGCCATTGATCAACTGAAGCTAGTAGTCATACTACTGGACTTTCTCAGCATCAATGCTATCGGGGAAGACCAAATGACGTAGAATCCGAACGAGTGGTTCAAGCAAGGCCTGAATGACTTAGCGAACCTAGAGACGGATCTGGCAAAATTTGAAGAGGATTTGGAGGATCTTTACCTCTTCGAGGAAGAAGATACGAGATGTGTATAGATGGGATAGTGGGACCTAAGCCAGCCAGAAACAAGTAATGGATGGTTGACTGAGGAAGAGTCTGATGTGGAGGAACATACAAGAGAGACTAGGATAGAAGAGGAAATTACTGCTAGGGGCAAGGCTGAGGCTGCATCTCTAATTGAGAAAGAACAAGCACTAGAACAATTTCAAAGGGAAAGGATAGAGGAGATTCAGGCGAAGATAGCTCTAGAACAAGGCAAAGGAAAAGGAAAAGAAGAACTTGAAACAACGGTGGGTAATGCCCAAACTACCAGAAAGGTCGAATAAGACCCCAGCGATCGAAAAAGGGATGTTGAGGAAGCTCAGAAAGTACCGGGATGTTAAAACCTGAGCTGTAGTGGAGGAAGAATGGTATGATGATGGGGCGCGTGATGTTAATATGCTCCAAATATCTGATGCTAGTTCAGCTATGACTGCAGAAGGGTGGTGGGAAGACAACAACCTAAGTCATGCATACACTGACGAAGGTTGAAAAGCTGATATCCCAGATGATACCTAGTATACCAATGAGATCAATCATATGGCCCGGAGTAGTCGGTACTTCAAACCCACTGCATTAGACCAACCAGAGACCTCTAATAAGGAGGTTGAGAGAGCAAAAGAGAAGGATGTTGAGGAAAAACATGGTCTTAAAACAGCTCAAGAAGATTCAGGACGACATATCAATCTGGGGGTTGATAATGGCTTCTCAGGAGCATAGGCAAGCATTGTTGGAGGCAATGAACTAGACTAAACTGCCTATCAATAACACTGCGGACCAACTGGTATCGTTGGTAACATCTAGGGACGTTACGCCAGTGATATCTTTTACAGATAAAGAGTTACCACTAGAGGGTACCAACCACAACCGTCCCTTATATGTAACATTGAAAAGTCAAAAAAAGTGGATTCCGGTGGTGTTAGTAGATACCGAATTGGTGATCAATGTGTGTCCAGTGAGAATTGCCTATGCCATCGGTTTGAGGCCTATTGATTTCACATCCATGACCCAAGTTGTCCGGGCTTATGACAATACGAGCCGGGATGTTATGGAAATGTTCAAGAGCAATATCCTAATTAGCCCGACCAAACATGGGGTGGAATTCTATGTCATGGACATTCTAGCCACATTCAACCTACTACTGGGAAGGCCCTGGCTACATCAAATAAAGACTGTATCATCAACAGTCCATCAGTTAGTAAAGTACCCCTTCAAAGACGGGATTACCACTGTGTACAGTAACTCTGCAATCCATTCTCCCCAGGGAACCACGACACCCTTATTGGAAATCATACATGGGGAAAAAGACTTGTTCCTTTCTGGCTTCTCTCTAGCAGAAGCCCGGTTGGTCCAAACCATCATGGCAGAGGGCGATGGGGACTATGTAAGTGCATAATCCATATATATGATGAACAAACAAGGGCATATGCCTGGGTTGCGAGTAGGCCGAAGTGGCAAACAACGAGATACTGTTGCTAAGGAGATAATTCATAACCCCCACGCTTACGAGCTTGGATACAAACTTACCGCTGTAGATTAGCAAAGGAATGGTCAGGAGCCAAGAGAAAGACTGAAAGCAAAGAAGACTGAGAGGCAGTATGAGTTAGTCCACAAACCAATACAGGGGACCTTGAACAAACGTTTTGTCCGCCAAGGAGAAGACTTCCCCTTTTATGGATTCCCATAGCCCTAGTATGACTGG
This sequence comes from Camellia oleifera, assembly GCA_022316695.1. Lineage (NCBI taxonomy): Eukaryota > Viridiplantae > Streptophyta > Magnoliopsida > Ericales > Theaceae > Camellia > Camellia oleifera. Next base: position 79,931,389 of record CM039308.1, read on the forward strand.
GAAACAAAAACAAGGTATCCGGGGTTCGAGATCTTTTTTGGACATTAGCTACCAAAAAATGAGGATAAACAAGCTGACCCGAGCCCTAGCACAGATGAAGGCAAGACTGCAAACCTGGACATCGAAAGGGAGGAGCTTTTGGAAAAGGCACTAGCAGACTTACTGATGAGTTACACTGCTGGAGTTGAGACCACCAACTTGGGAGATAGTTTTACTATCTCAATGATCAGGGATAACTGAGCAGCGGATTTCTCCAATCTTATCGTGGACGCATCTGTGGCTCCATGCCTGGTCTGGAAATTTGAGCAAGGCATCATCAACGGTTCTGAATCGGATAGTGAGTCTGGATCTTATTCCACCAAGTCTATGGAGTCAGAGTTAGATTCAAGCTCCTCTGAGTCTAGTACTTTTGGGAGTGGTAACCCAGATACCAAAGTCTTGTCCAGGTCATCTTTTAGCTTTTCTTTTGAGTCCACTATAACCAAAGATCTAGACTTTTTGAATGGAAATCTTGTGAACTTTGCCTACTTCTTTGTGCCTTTGGTTTGTTGCATTGATCTTAATTTTCAAAATTTTGACACAAACGAAGAGGAAGAAATTCCTTAGGTTTTGAAAATTTTGGTTGATCATGAGGAGGAGAGGCGTATTAAGCCCTGTACAGATGAAATCGTATCAATTAACGTGGGTACTGAGGAAGATCCTTTCTTGGTCTAGATCGGGTCCACACTGTCTTCGGAGGAACGCGATCGTTTAATCACTTTATTAAAAAATTTCAAAGATGTTTTTGCGTGGTTTTATGAGGACATGCCTGGAATTGATCCTGAGATTGTACAGCACCAGATTCCCCTTGACCCTGAGGCCTAGCCAGCTAAGCAAAAGCTATGCAGAGTTCACCCAAATTAGGCTCTGAAGATCAAGGAAAAAGTTACTAAACAGATTGAGGTAGGGTTCTTGCTTGTATCTGAGTATCTGACGTGGTTGGCCAATATTGTTCTAGACCCAAAGAAGGATGGTAGAATCGGAATATGTGTCGACTTCAGGGATCTGAATAAGGTTAGTCCAAAGGATGATTTTCCACAGCCGCATATTGATGAGTTGGTAGACTTTACCGTAGGCCATGCATTGCTCTCGTTCATGGATGGGTTTTTCGAGTATAACTATATTCTGATGGCACCTAAGGATAGGGAGAAAACTGCTTTCACCATTCCGTAGGGCACCTATTGCTACCGAGTCATGCCGTTTGGGTTGAATAATGCTGGGGCTACTTATCAATGGGCTATAACTACCATTCTGCACGACATAATCCACAAAGAGATTGAGGTGTACGTGGATGATATGATTGTCAAGTCCAAAGATCGAGAAGGCCACTACACCACCTTAGAGAAATTCTTTCAGTGGATCAGAGAGTATAGATTGAGGTTGAACTCGCAAAAACGCACCTTCGGCGTAACAATGGAAAAAATGCTGGGATTCTTAATCACATAGAGAGGAATTGAGGTAGATCCTTCCAAAATTAAGGCCATCTTAGAAATGCCACCACCAAGGACTGAACGGGAGGTGCGCGGCTTTCTGGGTAAAGTGTAATTCATAAGGCGGTTTATTTCAAAACTAACCTTGACTTGTGAACCACTAGTTAGTCTCCTGAAGAAAGGAAATAAGTTCTTTCTGGGACAATCGCTATCAGTTTGCTTTTGAACGGGTTAAGCTGTACTTGTAGAATCTCCCTGTGTAGTGACAAACTCAACCATGGGGTGTATGTTAGCTCAGGAGTCGGAGGCCAAGGTGAAGAAAGCCATTTACTACTTGAGCAAGAAAATGCTAGATTACGAGACTCGTTACACTCCTCTCGAGAAATCTTGTCTAGCCTTGGCATGGGCTACCCGGAAGTTGAGGCACTACCTGTTAGCTCACTCTATAATCCTGGTTTCGAGATTAGATCCCATCAAATATCCCTTTGAGAAACCAGTGCTTATGGGTAGGCTAGCCCGTTGGTTGTTTCTTCTCTCTGAATTCGATCTTACATACGTTGCACACAAGTTGGTTAAAGGGAGAGCTGTAGTGGAATTCTTGGCAGATCACGCAGTAAAGTGGGATGAAGCGGTGGAGTGCTTGTTCCCAAATGAAGATATTTTGCAAATAGAGGAGAAAACGTCGATGATATACTTTGATGGAGCATCCAATCAATACGATTATAGGATCAGTGTGTTGCTTATAGCACCTGATGACTCCCATATACCCTTAGCCTTCACACTCCAGTTCAAAGTATCCAATAACAAAGTAGAATAGGAGGCGTGCATTGCTGGTTTAGAAGTTGCCCTCAAACTAAGGGCAAAAAGGTTGGACGTCATTAGGGATTCAAATTTGGTTGTGTCTCAAGCCAACGGAGATTAGCGAGTTAAAAAGGAGAAAATGGAGGTTTACCATCAGGTCTTGGATATGCTAATTCCGAGGTTTGAAAAATTAATGTTTACCCATCTGCTAAGGGAGAACAACCGGTTCGCTGATGCACTAGTAACTCTATCTTCTATGGTAGACATTCCATTGGAAGTCAGGATGCGCCTGATTATTATTGAGCAGAAGTACACACTGGCCTATGAAACCATTGTCGCGATAGATGAGGCTTCAAACAAGAGCCCCTAGTACTACGAAATCTGGAATTTCCTAGAAAAAGAGGCGTATCCACCAGGAGCAAATGCCAAGGACAAAAGAGGAATATGGTGTCTGGCCGTTCAATTTATCATTTGTAGAGGCAAGTTGTACAAAAGAGGCCATTTGGGAATGCACAAGCTATGCGTTGAGGAAGAGGAATTAAAGCGCCTTATAGAGGTCATTCACGGAGGAGAGTGCAGAGCCCACATGAATGGTGTGATGCTCGCCCAAAAAATCCTTAGACAAGGCTACTATTGGTCAACCATGGGGGATTGTATTGGTTTTGTTCGGCGCTATCACAAATGCCAGATTCATGCCAATCTCATAAACATTCCGCCGTCAAAGCTCTACAATATGACTTCACCGTGGCCATTCTTAGTTTGGGGGATAGATGTTATCGGTGCAGTCACGCCAAAGGGGTCAAATGGGCATGAGTTCATCCTAGTAGCAATCGACTACTTCACGAAATGGGTAGATGCCCAGTCCTACTCTATGCTAAAAGCATTTCATGTGGCTAAGTTCATCAAGAACAACATCATCTCTAGGTATGGGGTGCCCAATGAGATTATCTTAGATAATGGGTCATACTTCAAGAAAGATGTGATAGACTTACTTGAGAAATATAACGTGGCTTTCCACAAGTCATCAACCTACAAGCCACAAACCAATGGAGCCGTCGAGGCTGCGAACAAAAATATCAAGAGAATTCTACAGAAGATGGTGGAAACTTACAGGGATTGGCCAGATAAACTGCCATTTGTGCTCTGGGGCTATAGGACCTCAATCCGAACATTTACAAAGGCGACCCCCTATTCTCTCATTTACGGGATAGAGGCTGTTTTGCCAATTGAGATTGAAGTGCCCTCACTACAAGTTATAACTGAGTGTTAGATAGCAGAGGCAGATTGGTAGCAAAGTAGGTTTCAGTTAATGTTGTTTGATGAGAGAAGACTAAGAGCATTGTATCATGTCCAGGGTTACTAACGTCGAATTGCTAGGGCCTTTAACAAGAAAGTTAAGTCCAGAAATCTTCAAGAAGGGGACATGGTGCTGAAAGACAACCGGGCTCCCATTCATGACCCTAGGGGCAAGTTCAGACCCAACTGGATTGGTCCTTACATTATCAAGTCAATGTGGTCAAGAGGGGCAATTATTCTTATGGGCTTGGATGGCATGGAGTTCTCACAACTGACTAATATGGACAAATTGAAGAAATACTACCCCTGAGAGGCTCGCTAGGCTGAAAACCCAAAAGGACGACCTAGGCAAAAGTTAGAGCATGAAAAATTAGAAATAAAAGAAAAACTAAGCTCACAAGGTTGAAAATCCTAAAGGGTGACTTTGGCAAAAGTTAGAATGCAAAAGGAGAAAGTTAATACTCAAGTAAACCTGAACCGAACAACGTAAGGCCTAATTCCTATCTTTGGGACACGTAGGCAACTTCACCCAAAATTTTGGCCATAACTATCTCCAATTCAACTGTCCTATTCGTTTTCTTGATCAGGTCATCTTTGTTCATCATCTATTAGTTTGGTTGTGCTGTTTATTTCGGGAAGAAAAGCTGAGTACAGTGTAGAGCAACAGTGATATGCAATCAGGGGCAGTTATGATTTCTTTTCATTCAGGACTATACTTTTTAAGAATCGATTCTATGCGTGTCAGGTGGTGATCGTTTCCAAAAATTGTTTTGAAAGGTTTTAAGAAAAGTTGATTTTGCTCAAAATTTTACCCTTTTATAACTTGGACCATTTTTGGGACCGAACGGAAAATTTTCAGTACTCACAACTTTAATTTTATTGATTTCAACACAAGTACATTCTCTCTCTTTGATTTAGATCAAAGTTGGTTTTACATCTTAAAACTTGAAAAGAAAATATCAAAGCAGCAAAACTAGGGCCACAACTAAGGCAGGTGGCTCTATGCCAAAGACGGCCCAACGTCGGCCTTCTCTTCAAGCCAAGCCAAGCCAAATACTCCTCAGACAAGGTGTAACTGAAACTAATAGCAGGGGCCAAAATCTTTCTCGTCCGCCAGGCCACAAGATACCGAGGTAGGTGCAAGGCATGAATCAGAAATAAAGCTGGGTATTCCACTCCCTCATCTGGACGTATTTGATCATGCCCGAACTGGCATCAGAATTAGAGAGGAAAATAGAATATGCAATGTGTGAGGCCAATCAACTCTACACACGACTGTCGGGACATGCTGTAACTCATCTCAGCTAAATTAAGCCAAGGGCAACGCCAAGTTATGTCAGTTGCGGACCGGTTGCACATCCAATCACACCATAAACCCTCTGAGGGTAAATCCACTAGCCATTGATGAAAGAAGTAAGCTCGAGCCGAGTATTCGGGGCAAAGGCCCACCACTTGCAGTTTATCCATAAGCCATACCTAGGGAGGGATAAAATAAAAAAAATAAAAAAGAGATTAAAGAATAGAGAGGCGTGCGATAAGAGAAAAGTGAGAAAGGCTATGAGAGAAAAATAGAGAATGAGTGTTGAGTGATATGAGAATCATAAATTAGAAGGGTGGAAAATAATACCAAGATAAGTAGCGGGCTCCCTGCTAACCGGGTGGTCTCTCATCGATGGAAAGCAGCTAAACCCATCAAGGTTTCGGCCAGTGCCAAGCCCATGCAACTCTTACCCTCTTTCAGATATTGAGCCACTTCGATCAATCGGATGCTAGCCCTACCAAAACTAGGGTGTAGACACCCCATTTTTGACCGACCCTAAGACTCAGACGTCACCAACTGAGCACTCGGTGATGTTGCATATTGTGCTCGTTCTGAACTTTCAGAGTCTCGGCTGTGAGCCTTGCTTCCGAACTTCGGGGCTTTTTTGTGCTTTGCCTCGGTTTGCAAATCAGGTCCTGTTTTCTCTATTTTCTCTTCCCAAAGGGAAGGAGAGGTCTCGTAGATCATCTCTCAGTGGCCGTAGGTTACGTTTCGTGGCCGTAGGCCATTTTTCCCGTTTGGGGCCCGGTTCTCGGTTTTCAGAGCCGTCGGTCGTGCGCCTCGGTTCGGGACCACTTAACTACCTCTGTTTGCTCCAGTTTTTGGCACACACCTTATTTTCCCCCTTTTGAGGGATACTATAGCCCGAGAGACCAACTTCGTGGTCGAACGCCACCTCCGATGCTTAATAGTTAGTTTTCGGGGTCCCAGGCCGCGCGTTTCGATCCACGAACCTCCTTTTTACACCCGTCTTGGTTCATTTTTGGTGGAGACTTTATTTTTATTGTTAGGAAGGTTGTAGGAGGGTGGGAGACCAGCATTTTTTTTGAAAAACCAGCTTTCTCCTTTTCCTCTCTCCGCAAGCCCTTTTTTTTCTAACAGAAAGCTGGTTTTTCTTACTTTTGAGCCACAATTTCTGAATTTTCACACCATCATTGTGATCTACACACGTAGGAGACCACCAATATGGGTAGGCCGACCAATAATTCTTCTTGACCCTTTTGAACCCCTCTAAAAAGCTGGTTTTTCTCTCTCATGGGTCACATTTTCTAGTTTTTCTCTACGCCACTGTGTTGCACTCATTTGGGAGGCCACCTTTCTGGGGTGGCCGACCAGTAATTATGCTTAACCCTTTTGACCCCTGGCCGGTTGACCAGGGGAGTTGGCCGGCCGGCCACCTTGGCCTTTTGAACCTGGCCGGCCATGTTTGCCCTCCTGAGTGTGTTCCAGCTATGCCAACTATTTTCCACTTGACCCACTGTCCGAGGGTTTGTCCTTGCTTTTGGTCCTTTTAAGTTGGTTTTGCCCCCTTTGCTTGACTTCAAAAAGAAATTGGCCCCTTTGGTCAAGCTTCTTGAGGAAGCTTGACCCTTTTGGTTTAACTTCCTCAAGAAGCTTGACCCCTTTGGTCAAGCATCCTTTAGAAGCTTTGAGCCTCTCTCTTGGCTTCTCCAAGAAGCCTCACTTCTCTCCTTCTATATGACCAACACCCCACCTCATGTTGCAAGGGTTAGAAAAAAAAAAACCAGCTGAGATATACATACCCCCCTATATCTATACTTCAAACCTCCAAACACCCATTTTCTTGGCCATTTTACCCTACACCCCATAGCCTACCACCTCCATCATCCATTCCAGCCCCTTGAGGTCATTTGCAGAGGTTGAAAGCTCATCAACTTGGTCCAAAAGCTACTGGAAAGCTGCTCTTCAAGGGTGAGTCCCTATTTTCCCTTTTCTTGCCTTATTTTGCATGATTGATCAGTCTTATTTACAAGCATTTTTGTGCTTTGACCCAAACTATAAAGTGTCCTATTTTGAGCCCCTCTTCAACTTTATTTAAGGGCTCTTTGCTGTTTGAGGTCATCTACTACCCCTTATCCTCTATCTCTCTTTCAGGGCTATTTTTTGCATGATATATTAGCCTTATTTGTGAACATTTTTGGACCTTGACCTAAACTGAAAAAAGTCTTGTTTTGACATCCTCTTCAAGTTTGGTTAAGGTCCCATTTCTTTTTGGGGTCTTTTTCCCCCTATGCATGCTTCATCTCTTCATGAATAGGGCTATGCATTAGAACACTTGCATTGGCCATGATTTGGCCTCTTAGCCACTGAAATCCGATGGATTTTTAGTGGCTTAGGTGCATTCTTGAAGGCCAAAATTAGAGGGGGGTGACCCCCTCTCTCCTTGTCTTGTTTGGTGATCCTTTTGGCCTTCCGAAGGGACCCTATTTTTCATGCTTTGAAGTCACTTTCCAGCCCTCATTCTGAGGGCTTTGAGGTCTGCCTTGGCTTTGTCCAAGGCCATTTCGGCTATATTTTATGTCTATGATGCATGTGTAAAGAAATCCCATTCAAGGCCTTTCAAAGAGGCCTTTCTGTGCATGTTTCCGAGACTGATTCTAGGCCCTATTTGATGGGTTTTCGCGCTTTCATAACCCATTTCCAGAGTTGATTTAGCCTTGCTAAGTGTCTATCTTGTATGTGCTTAATAGCCCCTTGTATGGCCCTCTAAAGGAGCTCATCATTTTGGCATGCATTGGCTGCATTTCAGTAATTATTTGGGCATATTTTGGCATGTTTTATTCATGGATTTTTGCTGGTTTGATGAGTTCTCATACGCTTCATATATATGCCATGTAAACCATGTTTGCTAGTCAAAGTTGCATGCTATTTTAGTCCATCATGCTAGCATCTTTTGGTCATGCTTTGATCTAAAAATGTTCATATTTTGGGACTACCTTGGCTCTGTCTTTGTGCTTCATAGTCAAATAATGCATGCTTTGTATAGCTATAAGTCAATACATGTGCCTTGTTAGAGTTGCATGTTGTGCCTTAGGTTCGGTCCTCGGTTTGCATGCATGTGTGCACGCATTTTGGTAGTCTCATTTTCATCTTATGGCTGCTGATGTGAGTGTGGCTGAGGTCCACTCATATTGGTGTAAGCCCATATTGCATTGTGTATGCCATCTTAGTCTATAGCATTATGTATGCTAGGTTATATGTTAGAGCATTGTGTATGCCATGTTACATCGAGCATTCTGTGTGCCATTTCATAGCATTGCGTATGCTAGGTTACATGTTAGGATTGCATTCATGCATGTCATGCATATTGCATTGTGTTTGGGATAGGAGTTCGCCCGAGCACGGGAAACGAGGGACGTTTCGTACTCCGAGTGACGGAACGTGTCTCAATTCCCGGTCGCCGACACTCCGGATTATTCATGATGGAGTCTACGCCTTGTTATGTTTTCATGTGCATTCATTTCATATTAAGTCGTGCAATTCGACTCCTCGGCCATCATGCATCGAGATGCGTGATTGATGGCACGAGGATCGAGGCAAGCATACATATGTGAAAATACATTGCCATGCCCCTTTCTTGCTCTCTGTTGCAGCAAATCAGAAATCGGCAGTCTTTTGGAGCCTCGTGCAATATTCCGAGCTTAATTGTAAACAGAGGCTAATTGGGACATCGCAATGGATTTCCGCGCAAGGCAACCCAAGTACGCATCATTCATCATTCGGAACAGAGCTGAGGCAGTCCATAGATTTGCGTGCTAGTTTACTACTCACCCAGTTAAATTTGTTAATTAATTAGGGTTTTGTATTTATTCGGACTGTACTATTTATTCAGACTGTATATTATTTATTCGGACCCTCCGAGCGAGGACAATGTTGTAATAAGTGTGCGTGCGTGTGATGTATGTCTTCTAACCTCACGTCTTTCTTCCTTTTATTTACCAGCTTATGATAGTTAGATTAGGGCATGTTTCAGTTAGCAAGTATGATAACATGTTTGCATTCATTCATCTGTTTTGCATGCACCGGGCTCGGCACATCATACTAACTGCATTGTATTTCAATTCCGAGTTGAATACGTGTTAGCTGTAGCATCTCATATGCCATTCTTAGAATAGCCGAGCCTATTATAGTTGCATTTTTGCATGTGTTGCACTAGGCATTTCTGTATAGTTAGGATCATGCATTGATTTCTAATTAGCTTCTTTCTTTGGCTTGGAGTACTCGGTAAGTGATTATGCTTTAGCATCCTTGCATGCGTGTGAGTGACTGCCATGATAGCATGCTTACCATGAGGCTAACTGCTTATGTGATATACCTGCCTGTATGCCTGTGGGTGAAGGTTGGATTATCTGAATTGGAATAATGCATCGACTATGAGTTTTAAGCCCACTAGATAGTGGCAAATCATCTTGTTTTCTAAGCCCACCTGGGGGTGGCAAATCCACATTTTAGTCTACTTGCGAGCAGCAAACCATTTTTCAAAACAAACATGAAATGTTTCGTTCCAATTCAGGCAACCCAGTCTATACTTGTATGCTGTGCGCATCACATAGTAAATCTAGGCTAATAACCGGAATAAGAACGCATAATGTTTTCAAAACTAGATATCATGGTTAGTAGAGGCCGATCTTTGATCGGGCGAGCAGGGGTGCTCACGAAGTGACCTTCCCCAATCGTACCCAAGTTCCCGAGCCGAGGCAACTTTGGTGATGACGGACACGTGGCCTTAGGCATCGAGTCAGGGTTTCCTAAATTTCCCCAAAAATAAATATTTAGGTGGCGACTCTGCATCTGGCAAAGCAATCCATGTTTGGCACTTCTTTCAAAAAAAATCTGTTTTCAAAAATGATTTGTCGAATTTGGACTCTTTGATGATTCATCGGTCTTGCATGGCACCGTGCGAGATTAGATACAGGACCGTGACATTGAGTCCTGAACTGTAGTGAGCCCAATTGAACAGAACGGGATTTCCCTCCCGGGACGTTCGGGGCGCGTCTACAGTTTCTGGCGACTCCGCTGGGGAGTTAGAGAACTTGACTCGAACTCATGATATCTTATTTTGTTTACACTTATGTGTTTCTTTGCATTGCATTTGCATTGGTGCGCCTAGGACACCGTGTTTGCCATCTGCTATTCCTGAGCGTTTTGCCAGACGCTGTGTGCCATAAGGCTTACCGGTTACGGGCTCTGCCAGTATGGAAACACAAACCCCAGTTTTACCTGGGCACCCTTTTGACCATTCGACCTAGTGCATATTCGAAATCCGTAGTGACCATTCCAAACTAGGACAGGTTGCTTACCCGATATAGGTTGTTTGAAACCGCTGCATGCGTAGTGAAACCCTAGCTCCTGAGAAAATAGGACAGGGAAACCCTACCCCAACATAGGGGTGTTTTGGCTCTCACTTATCTGTTATGTGCTTTTAGAGTGCGTCTCTACAGGGAAATCCATGTATCAGTCTACGAGTTTGGGCATCAGGCCTGTGGGCATCAGTCAGTGTTTGAGAATCAGTTATCTGCGGGTATCAGATTCAGTTTTCGGGGACAGTGATTCAGGGATAATGATCAGTGTTCGAGGACAGTGTGTATTTAGCTTACCGATCGTGTGTTGTTATACCTAGCTGTGTGTTGAGTGTTTATTTTAAGCTGTTATGCTGTTTGTTTATCTGGTTATTTATTTCCTTATTACTTTATTTCTCTTTTTGCTAGGGGTAATTTTAGCACAATTGCTTCAAACCAAGCAGATATTCCCCAAGCACTCTGGACAAGAGGTCGCCGACTCAATCGATCTGAGGATCTGGTTGACGGACAACCAGTGTTTCATTCTCTACCCCCGGTTGTCAGACGGAGGCCGAGAGAGCTCAGTGTATCTGAGCAGAGGTTACCAGAGCAGTGGTCTACCCTAGCAGTGAACAGTCGAGCTGAGGTCCCAGTTTCTGTCATAGAGATATACATACCAGTCAGTCAGCAGAATCAACTGAACATGGTCGGAATGGAAGAAATGATGCGCCAGCTCCAACAGAGTATGAAGCAAATGCACGAGGACACTGTCCGCCAAGCAGAGTTCTCTAAACAGCAGGCCACGATTATGGCCCAGCAGGCAGAGCTAATTACCCGACTCTAGCAGCAAGCCGGAGCCTCAGCCTCACATCCAGTTCTTCCCCCACCAGCGGTCCCGCTACCCGAGCAGACACCAACTACCCAGAATGTCCTGCCAAATGCCCAGAACATTTTACCAAATGTCCATGCCGTTCAGGAAGACACAGACATCCCAACGGGGCCGGCTCCGCTCCCGCTTCCACCTCAATTATCGAAGGTACATACACCCATCAACCACCCAGACTCTCTCTTCGAGTTCGAAGTAGACCCTACAGCACTGAAATTGAGCAAGCTCGAGAAGCTATTCAAAAAATCCCAAGGGGTAAAGGCTATCCCGGATATCAATGACGGATATACCGATGTGGCTGTGACGTTGCCGAATAGATTCAAAATGCCGCAGATCGATCGCTTCGACGGATCTGGGGATCCCATGGTCCACCTCCGGTTATTCTCAGATATACTACGGCCGATGGGCCTAACAAGACCCCAGAAGCTTTCACTATTCGGCCAGACCCTGTCGAGTGTGGCCGCTATCTGGTATGCGAAATTGGAGGATGATGTCAAGCGAAGTTGGGATGAAATGGCTGAGGCCTTTGTTGCGCAATACTATTACAACACCCAAATCGAGATTACAACCCGTGATCTCGAAACAACAAGGCAAGAGCCCAAAGAGAGCTTCTCGGATTTCGTGACCCAGTGGAGGGCAAAGGCCTCGATGATGACTCTAAGGCCCACCGATAAGGACCAGATCAGGATGATTGTGCGCAATCTCCAGCCAAAACTAATGTAAAAAATGATTGTGCTCTCCTTCCCTACCTTTTCAGATCTACATGAGATGGGGGTACAAATTGAAAATACAATGAAACAGGGTCTGATTGACCAAGACAGAGAGCAATCCCGAAGAACCTTTAACCGCAACAACAATGCAGGCCCAAGTGGCGCTACAACTGCAAGAACTTCCGAGGTAGGCATGGTCGCCACCATTCCCCCTCCCATTCCAAGGCCCATGCCAGCCACACCCTTCTCCGGTGCATCCGGAAGCAATACGCAGACCACCAAACACCAACCCAGAGGCCAAAGAACCTTCACCCCATTGTACATGCCCCTGTCCAAGGCTCTAGGGGTCTTAATCAGAAAAGGGCATCTAAAACCCCTGGAACCGAGGCCATTGCCAAATCCACTCCCCCCCACTCACAACCCAGCCAAATATTGCGCATATCACCAACAACATGGTCATGACACCGACCAATGTTTCAAATTGCGTCACGAGATTCAAGACCTCGTTAACAAACGGGTGATTTTGCCGCCAGAAAGACCCAATGTCACAACCAACTTGCTCCCTACACACAACCAAGCTCCACCTCCCAAAAGAATCAACTTTATCCAGACTGGGGTCATGTCTTACGATCATAGCACCTACATCACTCCGTCTCATCTGCCTAAGCCGGAGGTGCTCCTTCCTGACTGCACAGACTTTTTGTGCATACTGGACATCTCCACAACCCAACCTAAGCCAATGGTGGCGGCTGTTGAAGACGGTGCAAGGGAGATTGCAGAGGAGGATGGAATTGTTGAGTCAGGGTTTGAGCAGTCTGGGAATTTTACTGGGGAAGCCTACGATCCAAGTGATTACATCCTATCAGCGGGCCAGTCTGAGCCAAGTGTAGAATTGCCAAAGAGAGCAGAACTGTGTGTGATCCAGGGCGATAGATTTGAGCAGGGAATAGATGATTTGATGGCTGTAGAAGAGGACTTTGCCAACCTACACTTTTTCAATGACCAAGAATCAGAAGGCGCGGCAGTCAACTGGTTTGATTATGAGGAATCAGCAGAGGCTACTGGATGGCTGGATGATCAACCGGATCTAGTGGAAGAGTTCCAACCAAAATAGGGCCCGGCAGGGGCGAGGGTATCAGTTGTGGCCAGAAGGGCCGGAAGTCAGAGTACATTGCCAGAGAGCGCTGGTATGAAGAATTTCGCTCAGAACAGAAGCATTGTGAATACAGGGAAAGCTGAACAACAAACTGCGCCGACGCAGGTGGAACAAGAAAAGGTTTGGGATTCTAAGAGAACCAGGAAAGCTAAAGCCCATGAGGGGACTAAAAATGTTGTGGGCACAAGGACAGAAGATGTTGTGAGCATGTGGGCTTAAAGTACTGTGAGTACAATCATGCCGGAGCCAAACAGATGTCTGTTGGCTGCTCACGGGATGTGGTGGGAGGACGATGATTTATGTCTTGCCCACACAGACGAGGATTGGGGGAGCAATCAACCAGACGACACCTGGTATCTCGATGAGGTTGATCACATGACAAGAAGCGGGCGGTATTTCAAGCCCCCGTACCTAGACCAGCCAGGGGCATCCGGGAAGGATAAGTAAGCTGAGAGACAGAAAGAGAAACAACTTGAAGAAAAGGCTGTGCTCAAACAGTTAAAAAAGATACAAGCAGACATCTCCATCTGGGGACTGCTTATGGCATCACGAGTGCATAGACAGGTTGTCGTATCTGCCATGGATAAGGCTAAAATCTCGATAGAAACCACACCGGAGCAACTGGTGGGATTAGTCTTTTCGGGAGGAGCAACCCCGATGCTGACTTTTTCTGACAAAGAACTGCAACCTGAGGGTGCGAACCACAATAAGCCACTCTACGTCTCTGTGGAGTGTAGAAATAAATGGATACCGGTGGTTCTTGTTGATACCGGATCCGCCATCAACGTGTGCCCGGCAAGGATAGCGTATGCAATCGGTTTGAAGACTGCGGACTTTATACCAACAGCCCAAGTAATTCGGACATATGACAACACGAGCCAAGAAGTCATGGGGACAGTAAAGATCCAGACCAAAGTTGGGCCGGGACAGCATGAGATAGATTTCCACATCTTAGAGGTTCCTGCAACTTTCAACCTGCTTTTAGGACGGTCGTGGCTGCACCAGGTAAAGACAGTGTCGTCCACCTTACATCAGATGGTGAAATACCCCCATGAGAACGGAGTAGCCATCGTTTTTGGGAATTCATCGATCCATCCACTGCCGGAGGTATCTACACCAGTCCTAGAAATTGAACACGGCATGAAGGATGTGTTCATATCAGGTTTTACCTTAGCCGAGGCTCGGGTTGTGCAAAACATCATGGCTGTTAATGAGGGAGTGTATGTCAGTGCTCAATCTGTATACCTCATGAACAAGCTTCAACACATCCCCGGAATGGGATTAGGAAAGAGCGATCGGAAGGGCGTCACAGCATTGGCTGAAGTGCCACACAACCCACATACCTTTGGCCTGGGTTATCTGCCTACCAAAGAAGATTGGATAAGGAAGGGTAAAGAGATGGCTGGGAGAGCCAGAGCGAAGAAGGCAGGGAAGCCTTTTGACTTAATGCACCAGCCCATTCAGGGTACTCTAAACGGACGCTTCGTCCGGGAGGGAGAGGACTTTCCGTTTTATGGCTTTCCAGAGCCGTGGTTAAACGCGGAGAGGAAGCGCGTGCCTGGGTTTGAGATTTTCTTTGACCTACAGTTATCCAGGGAGGAGGTTGCCGAAGAGCAGAAGGACCCATTGGCTGAGGCTGAGCAGAGTAAGAAAGTGGAGTCTGAGGACACCGAAAGTGAAATGGGGGTAGCACTGACATGTCTACTTTCAGATCCTCCGATCAAACAGAAGTGCTTGGGGGATAACTTCTCGGTATGCGTGATCGGGAATGAAACAACTGCGGACCTACCAGCAACTATTTTGGATGCATCTATCACATCCTCTCTCATTTGGCAGTATGAAGAGGGATTTTTGTCCAGTAGCACCGGGTCAGGTAGTGAGCCGGAATCTGATTCCACCGAGTCTTGTGAGTCGGAATCAGGTTCCAGCTCGACTGAGTCTGAGCTTGGTAATCCTGGGGATGATAACTCGGATGCCACAGTCTTGTCTAGGTCGTCTTTTTCTTTCTCTTTTGAGTCTGTTGTAACCGAAGAATCGGACGATTTGGATGTGCTTAATGATAATCAAGTAGCTGTGGTTTCTGAGTACTTTTCTGTGCCCTTGATTTATTGCATTAACTCAGACTTTCAAAATTTTGATGAAAACGACGAGGAAGAAATTCCTCCGGTTTTGCAACACTTAATTGAACAAGAGCAGGAGAGATTTGTTAAACCCTTAATAAATGAAATCACTACTATGAATATTGGTACTAAGGAGGACCCGCGGCTGGTCCAGATCAGGTCCACGTTGTCTTCGGAGGAACGCGAGCGCTTAGTCGCTTTATTAAAAGATTTCAAAGATGTTTTCGCGTGGTCGTACGAAGACATGCCTGGGATCGATCCTGAGATTGTACAGCATCGGATCCCTGCTGACCCCGAGGCCCGACCCGTCAAGCAGAAACTCAGGAGGATCCGCCCAGACTGGGCTCTCAAGATCAAGGAAGAGGTCACCAAGCAAATTGATGCAGGATTTTTGCTAGTATCCGAATACCCGACTTGGTTGGCCAACATAGTTCCAGTGCCGAAGAAGGATGGCAGGATCCGGGTATGCGTGGATTTCAGGGACCTGAATAGAGCCAGTCCGAAGGACGACTTTCCTTTGCCACACATCGATGACTTGGTGCACTTCACAGCAGGGCATGCTTTGCTTTCATTCATGGATTGCTTCTCAGGGTACAATCAGATAGTGATGGCACCAGAAGACTGGGAAAAGACTGCATTCACCACCCCGTGGGGGACATACTGCTACAAAGTAATGCCATTTGGGTTGAAGAATGCTGGAGCTACTTATCAACGGACCGCGACCACAATATTACATGACATGATCCACAAAGAGGTTGAGGTGTACGTGGACGACATGATTGTCAAGTCCAAAGAAAGAAAGGGCCACTACACCGTCTTGCAAAAGTTCTTCCAAAGGATCAGAGAATTTCGGTTGTGGCAGAATCCTCAGGAATGTACGTTTGGTGTTATAGCGGGAAAAATGCTGGGGTTTCTGATTACACAGAGAGGTATCGAGGTCGACCCTTCCAAAATCAAGGCCATCCTAGAAATGCCCCTACCAAGGACTGAAAAGGAGGTGCGAGGCTTTCTGGGTAAAGTACAATTCATAAGACGGTTTATCTCAAAGTTAACCTTGACTTGTGAACCACTTTTTGGCCTCCTGAAGAAAGGAAAGAAATTCCAATGGGACGGCCGATGCCAAGCTGCTTTTGAACAGATCAAGGAATACTTACAGAACCCACCCGTGTTATCACCGCCAGAGCCGGGGAAACCGTTGATATTGTACCTTTCAGTGACTGAGACCATAATGGGCTATATGCTCGCGCAAGAATTAGAGGATAAAGTAGAGAGAGCCATCTACTATCTGAGCAAGAAGATGCTACAGTATGAGACTCGCTACACACCGTTGGAGAAGGCTTGCTTAGCTTTGGTATGGGCTACCAGGAAGCTGCGGCACTACCTGTTAGCTCACTTCGTAATGTTGGTTTCACGACTCGATCCCATCAAATATCTTTTCGATAAACCAGTACTTACGGGTAGGCTAGCTCGTTGGTTACTGTTGCTCTCCGAATTGGATTTGAAATATGTGACACGCAAGTCAGTCAAGGGAAGAGCAGTAGCAGAATTCTTAGCCGACCATCCAGTGGAAGGGGTTGAAGCAGTCGAGTACTTATTCCCAGATGAAGCCATTTTGCACATCAACGATGAAACTTGGACGATGTACTTTGACGGAGCGTCAAATCAGTATGGGTATGGGATAGGGGTGTTGCTGATAGCACCCGACAATTCCCGTATCCCTCTAGCCTTCAAACTCCAGTTCAAAGTCTCGAACAACGAAGCAGAATATGAGGCATGCATTGCCGGTCTAGAAGCAGCCCTAGAACTAGGGGCAAGACGGTTAGACGTCATCGGGGACTCGAACCTTGTTGTGTCTCAAGCAAAAGGAGATTAGAAAGTCAAAGAAGAAAAGATGATGATATATCACCAGACCTTGGACTTGTTAATTCCTCGGTTTGAGAAGCTAAACTTTGCTCATCTACTAAGAGAGAACAACAGATTCGCAGATTCTTTAGCAACTCTATCTTCTATGATAGACATCCCGTTCGGACTCCGGATGCGTCCAATCATCATTGACCAGAAATTTGCACCAGCCTACGAGTCGATTGCTGCTATAGATGAAGTTCCGGACGAAAACCCCTGGTATTACGACATTTGGAACTTCTTGGAGAAGGAAGCATATCCGCCAGGGGTAAATGCCAAGGATAAAAGGGCAATCAGAAGAATGGCCATTCAGTTCATCATCTATGGGGGTAAGCTGTATAAGAGAGGTCATCTGGGAATGCATAAACTGTGTCGATGCCGAAGAATCAAAGCGCCTAATGGAGGCCATCCATGGAGGGGAAGGCGGTGCGCACATGAATGGAGTAATGCTAGCACGGAAAATCCTTAGACAGGGTTACTACTGGTCCACCATGGAGGAGGATTGTATCGGTTTTGTTCGGCGATGCCACAAATGTCAAATTCATGCAAATTGCATGAACATTCCACCGTCGAAGCTGTACAATATGACTTCGCCATAGCCATTTTCAGTCTGGGGAATTGATGTGATCGGAGCTGTCACTCCAAAGGGGTCGAATGGGCATGAGTTCATCCTGGTCGCGATAGATTATTTCATGAAGTGGGTCGAGGCCCAATCTTATGCGGTGTTGAAGGCTTCACATGTTGTGAAGTTTATCAGAAACAACATCATCTGTCGCTACAGAGTCCCAAATGAGATCATTTCAGATAATAGTTCCCACTTCAAGAAGGAAGTGATTGATTTTTTGGAAAAATACAATGTGGCTTTCCATAACTCATCCACCTATCGGCCACAGACCAATGGAGCAGTTGAGGCCGCCAACAAGAACATCAAACACATACTGCAGAAGATGGTGGAAACCTACTGGGATTGGCCAGATAAGCTGTCGTTTGCTCTGTGGGGCTACCAGACTTCAATCAGAACTTCTACTAGGGCGACTCCGTATTCATTGGTTTATGGGATGGAGGCCGTTCTACCTATTGAAATTGAGGTTCCGTCTTTGCGAGTACTGGCTGAGTGTCAAATAGCCGAAGCAGATTGACAGCAGAGCAGGTTTGAGGAACTCATGCTCTCTGATGAGAGAAGACTGAAAGCACTGTACCATGTTCAAGGTTATCAGCGTAGAATTGCCTGGGCTTTCAACAAGAAAGTTAAGTCCAGGAATCTAAAGAAAGGAGATTTGGTGCTCAAGGACAACAGAGCTCACATCCACGACCCAAGGGGCAAGTTCAGACCCAATTGGACTGGTCCCTACATCATTAAGTCTATCTGGTCAGGTGGAGCTATGGTTCTAATGGATCTAGATGGCCTAGAGTTCTCACAGCCGATCAATATGGACAAGTTGAAGAATTATTACCCTTGAGAGGCTCGCTAGGTCGAAAACCTGAAAGGGCGACCTAGGCAAAACTCAGAGCACAAAAAATTTGAAATTATAAAAACTGAGCTCGCAAGGTTGAAAACCCGCAAAGGACGGCCTTGGCAAAAGTTAGAGCCTAAAAGGAGAGTGAAAATACTCGAGTGAACCCCAGCCTGAACTACGTAAGACTTAATTCCCATCTTTGGGATACGCAGGCAACTTCATCCCGGAGTTCAGCCATTAACTTTTCCCCGATCAACTTTGTCCATATGATCATCTCGGCCATCTTTGCCTATTCAGCATTCAAGAGTTCGGTTCTGATCTCCGATACAGTGCTTTTCAGACTACGGGCAACTTTCCGTTGCTGTGCAGTGCCATGGTACTAGTCAGACTAGGGGCAACTTTCCAGTTGCTAGGATCAGGGGTTGTGCATCTCAGTGACAGATCTCAAGCGTGTCCAATTCTGATCCATATCGAAAATGGTTTGAAAAAGTTTTAATAAAAGTTGACTTTGTTCAAAATTAATCTTTTTACAACTTAGACCATTTTGGGACCAAAGCGGAAAATTTTCAGTACCCACAACCTTCAATTTCATTGATTTCAATACAGAGTTCTCATGCTCTCGCATACAAATTGAAGTTGCTTTTTATTACAATCATAAAGAAAACTTGAAAGTACTAATAAAACAATAAATTCGGGGCATAGGTAAGTCAGATGTCCCAGCGCCCCCTCCCAGAGCTGGTCGAAGCCTCTGATGCCAATTGGGCCCAATCTGTGCCTCTTCATTGAGCCAATCTAAGCACTCATCAGACAAAGTGCAATTGAAAGTAGGAGCGGGGGCCAGGAGCTCTCTAGTCCTCCATGCTGTGGCATACCGGGCAAGCTGTGCACCTCAAACCGAGAATGCGGCAGGATACTCTATCCCCTCTAGCGGGCAAGTCTAATCATGACCAAAATGGCGTTGGAACCGGAACGGAAAATAGAACACACAGTGGGTCAGACTAATCAATTGGATCCTGGTCTGCCGGGACGTGCTATAGCTCATTGCCGGGAGATTCAGCTAAGGACAGCGCCAAGCAATGCGATCTGCAGACAAATTGCACATCTAGTCAAACCACCATCCCTCATCAAGGGCATCAACTAGGCGTTGTCGAAAGAAGTAGCCGCGAGCTGAGTAGGCTGGGCAAGAATCCACAACCTGCAATTTATCCATCAACCATAACTGGAGAGGGATGAAAAATGAGAGAATAAAGAATAGAGAGATCTACGATGAGAGAAAAGTAAGAAAAGGGTTTTGTGAGAAAAACTGAGCCTGAGGGCCGAGTGATGTGAGCAATACATATGTGAGCTTGGGTGGGAAACATTACCTGCAGTAGTAGTGGACTCCCCGCGAATCTGGTCGCCTCTTGGCAATAGAAAGCATCCAAGCCCATCAGTGTCTCGGCCAATGTCATGGCGATGCAGCTCTTTCCTTTCTTCAAGCCTTGAGCAACTTCAATCAGACGAATGCTAGATCCACTAAAGCCTGGGGCAAGCAAAAAGTGAGATAGCATGCACAAGCAAAGGGCATGTTGCCGAAAACCTTGCCAATGATGGTTGCCGCGGTCACCGACATCAGAAAAGCGATGAATCAAGCCGAGGATGTCCAGTTCCCCGTTACAGATCAGAGACCGAGCGTCATGCATAGTGAGCCCACACATCCGCCCTAAATCTTGGGCGTGACCAAAGCAAAACTGAGGCAAAATCTCTTCGTGGCGTTCGGACTCCATCAAAGCTTGAAAATCTTCAAAGGCTAGACACATCTCCTGCCCGCCGAAGCTAAAGACATGCGTTACCGAGTTCCAAAACCTCACCGCAACATGAAGAAAGGGAAGGTGCAGTGGAGTACAGCTCAGCGTGAATAGTGCATTCAAGCCGAAGCCCCGGAAGTTCAACTTTTTCGAGCCATCTAGAGAAGCGATCCAAGCTGTGAGATTTTCGACGAAAAACGCCTCCGTTTTGGTGCAAAACTGAGATGAAATGAATCAAACACGAGGCTAGGACTTTTAAAGAGGATAAGACACTGTTCGGGGGACACGTGTCGAAAAACTGGTGATTAGTGAGCTAGGTGGTCAGCCGACCACCTTTTCTGGTAGGCCGACCACCCCTCTCCCCTCCAATGCAAAAAGCTGGTCGGCCAGCTCCCAAAGGTGGTCGGCCATGCTGCAAAGTGTGTCTTTGGTCCTGTTCTACCCTCTAGAAGAAAGTTCTTAGCTTTTCCATGCATCGGGAGTGTCAAAGGCCTCCATTTCCCTCTGTTTCGGATACGTTCCGTCACCCAGATCGTCCGAAATACACTTTGTTTATAGAGTTATTGGTAAGTCTTGCTTATCGAGTTGTTGCTTTGCTTATCGAGTTGTTGCTTTGTTTGTCGAGCTGTTTTGTTTATCAAATCTTGTTTATTAGAGTTGTCAGGCTTTGTATTTTGAGTCATTACTCTTTGTTTAAATCAATATTGTTGTGTCTTGCTTATCGAGTTGTAAACTTGCTGAGATTCTGTTATTTCTTAGTAGGTTAAGTTGTTTAGTTTGTTGTGTCGGTTCACTACCTGCCTTGGCAAATACACAATGCACATTTCCATTCAATCTCATTTTCGTGCAAAATGATGCGATACGAAGCTAAGAACATAAAACACAACACTTTTTTTTAAAAAGCTGTTTCATTCCATCATGCTTCCTTTGTTACAACATTTTACAACAAGGGTATAAGTTTTACAGAAAATAAAACTGCCTAACAATGTACAATGTGCTACAACTACTAGTAAAAAGGTAAATAAAGCAGGGAATAACTGCATCAATGCTCTCGAGAGCAGGAATAAGAGGCCTTCTTTGTCCTCTTCTGTGGAACGGTCTCTGCACCACTAGTGCCATCTGAGTCGGAGCTATCATCCTCGGGATCCTCCTCGATATCACCTCCACTCCCAGAACCAGGGCCGGAACCCTCCTCTCTGTTAGCAGATGTCTCTGATTGACGATCTACAGCTTCCTCCTCCTCGCTGGCCTCCTTCTCCATAATGTGTGCTCTGCGTCTGCGAGATGACTCCCCTCTCCTGACTCCTCGAGAAGGCCTAGATGGTCTAGCCCCTCGGGAAGGCCTAGATGATCCAGCTCATCAAGAAGGTCTAGATGGCCCGGCTCCTCGAGAAGGCCTGGATGGCCCGGCCTGTGGCTGAGTATATACCGGAGGCATCTGAAAATGAAGAATGCAATTTGAATACATCAGCCCAAATATGTATATCAGATGCAGATGCAAGAAAACTACATGAAGTGGGTGCATGCAGGTACAGTACGTAAATGTGGTGCGAGTCAGATGTGCTCTAACATATACAGTCAACTAACACAGTGAGATATTCAAGATCAACATGTCATCAGAAGTATGATAAGGCAAGAAAGCTAAAGAGTACCTGGACACCGAGGATGGAAAGCTATGCCTCTCTCTGCAGGACCATGCCCTCGAGTGAGGCTACCAATCTGAGCATCTCATCCATATACTCGACGGGAGGCTGCAAATGCAAATGCAAGATCATCAGTAAATGAATGAATGTTCGAGTATCGGAGTGACAAATCAAAGCTGTAAAGCATACCGGTGGCGAGTCGGGGTCTCTGACAAATCGATGATCAGGCATCGGAAGCTCTATCGGGATCAGGTAGGAAGTCCCATATCTCCACCTCGTCAACTCGGTCGGGATCTCTGGCCATCCAGCATGAAAATGAGTCGAAGGAATTAGGGGAACCAATCCACCCCCACCTCTAGATGTGCCAGCCTTACTGGTGGAAGAGACATCTGCAGTCCGAGCCCGGCTCGATGAGGGCATATCAACAGACCTCCTCGTCGGAGTATGGACTCCTGTCAATGGAGGCATCAAGTATGTGTGACGGTAGGTCGCATAATCCTCGTCCTCCAAGTGTAGTAACGCGTCGGTGCCTAGCATGGCGCTGTTGACGCCCTGAGGAGTGAGACTATCAGCAGACCGCATGTCATCTAAAGGTGCTGAAGGAATGTCCTGAGCAGGGTAGCCCCATATCTGACGCAAGAAGCGATCCCCCAAAAACCAGGCCCTACCAACTGGCCCCTAGAACAGGATCCTATACCGAGAGGCACCCCATGCTCCGACAAACTAAAATCGGAGGTCTCTACCTAAATGCGCCCATGGCTGCCATGTGATCTGCAGATAACCGATGTATAAGCTGATCAGAAATTGTGAATGTGCAAGATAAATCAAAGATGAAAACATGAAGAACTGAGAGTTCTGAAATACCTTTGACGGCTGCACTGTATCAAAGTACTGCCGTAGGTAGAGGAGAGACTCCCGAGGTCTCGGCCGATACTGGCCCTTGAATACAAGTGAGTAAGGGGTCATGAGGGGCACCTCCACCTCAAGCTCCGGGGCTAGCGTCAGGAAATACGCGTAGATCCATAGCTGTGGAAAACAGAGCAGTGGCCATCAGAATACAGAGTGCAGAATGTAAATACCAAAATACTGAGAGCAAAATGCAAGGTACAGAGTGTAAAGTGCGTCGTGTGTGTAATGTATAAATAATGAGAAGTAGAAATGTAAATCAAGAGGGCAGAAAGTACCTCCCAGGCCCTCCAATAGCGGCCGACTATGTTCCCCAGTCCGTGAGAGGTCGCGCTCATATAGCAATAGAGAGTAGCCAGGCTGGCGCCACCCCAACCATATCGACTGACCTGTGATAGCTCCACTAGAGCACTCAACAGATAGAGCCTGACTGTCACGCCCCTAACACGCCCCTAAAAGGTTTGGGCATGACCTACTCAGAAGCAGACAGAATATCCTGATGTAAATGATAACTGGGGCCTAAGCGGAAGCATTAAATTCAAAAGTACAATAATTAGACACATCCATTGAGCTACTATCACAAACCAGGACCATGTCTTAAACCAACTGATAATAATGAACAACTGAGATATATACAAATGTACAAGTCTGGCCCGGATATTGGGCACTCAACAAAACATTAATTACAAACGGCTTTAAGCCAACAAAACTAGTAAAGTCAAAAGGCAAAGCCAAACAAAACTGCTCTAGTATACAGGGCTTCTTGAGTGCCTAGTCGTCCTCAGGCTGACAAAGGATGGCTGACAATGATGCTAGACTTGATTACCTACAGAATCAGACAAAATAACAGAATGAGACAAGCTCAGTGAATATTAGTACTTAACAATTAAATCACAATGCGTAGCTGTACATGCATCAACTCAAATACAAAAGTAATACGATTTTACCTTCGGATGGCTCTTGGCCTATTACCTAATTTTTAACAGATTGACCTATTGGCCCAACTTTATCAGATTGGCCTTTCAGCCCAGATAGCCTGACGGCACACAGGTAGCCTTTCGGCACACAGATAGCCTTTCGGCACAGGTAGCCTTTCGGCACACAGGTAGCCTTTCGGCACAGGTAGCCTTTCGGCACACAGATAGCCTTTCGGCACAGGTAGCCTTTCGGCACAGGTAGCCTTTCGGTACACAGATAGCCTTTCGGCACAGGTAGCCTTTCGGCACAGGTATATTAGAAATATACAGAGTTGTGCATGGACTCAAGAGGTGGCTCGTACGGATTCTAGAGGTGGCTCCCACTAAAGTGTAGCACTTAGTTCCGTACAGCACTTTGCTCCACACCAGAAGTCAATAAGTTTCATCATGTCGTATCATAAACAAAACGAGTATCATAGCAGAACAACCATAGTGTCATCAAACCGGACTAGCCTTACAGCCATATAGAGACACATAGTCTCTTTTTATCATTTAGAGGAGTTAGCATATTTAAGTTACTTATCACAAAGTGCCAACATCATCCATTAATTCCAAGGGTACATAAATACTATAGTATCATAATGTACCCACGTTTCACTTGCTTATTATCATGAATCCATGTCCTTAATTTGCGGATAATAGTATGTGCATTTGATCCATCAAAATAGTTGCCTCGTAATAACAGGAAATAATACCAGTTGCTTACAGATGACAGAAAGTGAATATGTAATATAGACAGAGCAGAATAATCCCATAGTTACACCACTGTATGTAGCTTTTTCAACGTTCACACGTATATCCATTTGAAGTGAAATCACTTACAAGGATTAGAGCGTTATAACAGAAAGTAAAATGTACAACAGAAAGTAAAATGTACATATAGCGTACTATTACTCACAGTGCCGTGATGATGTGCTAGTTCCTCCATGCGTGTGTCCTGCACACCATCATAACTTGTACATTAATTCTCTTTCCTCTTAAATCATTGAAACCATTCCATGTGTTCTTACACTTCACGTGAGTTTATCATCATTTTAAAGTCATCAGAAAAATATTCTAAAACTACCAGAGGAACAAGCATGCAAAACGGAACAACATTTATTTTTGCCTGAAAATAAGCTTCCCCGCTCGAGCGCCACTTTGGCCGCTCGAGCGGACTGCACAAATTATAAAAGTGCTGGAAGGTGGATTTTCCCGCTCGAGCGGGCCTTCCTCCGCTCGAGCGGACCACGCGAAAATTCAGAAATTCTGAGCTTCCCATCTCGAAACCCAACTTCATTTTCATGCCATTTTCATGCAATCCCAAGTGAAATTAATGCAATATAGTGACCCAAATTAACTATAACATGGATTATCATTTGAATATCACAAAATAAACATGAATAGAAGCTTCATCAAGTCATACTAAATTCCATCTTTTGATCCAAGTTTCTTACATCTATAAAACATAACATCAATCATAAATATAATTCCATGAAGTTGGCATAACAATCAAAGCTTAGAGTATCAATATCATTCCACACCTAAATTAGTTCCAAAACAACTAATTGATGAGAAACCCCTTGATAATTTAACATGATTCACACCCTCTTTACAATTACAAACCCTAAGTATATAATCATGAAACTACCAATCCCTTCTTCGCAAATAGTCAAGAGAGAGCTATATAAGGTGAATTTAACATACCTTGAGTTCACAATCTACACTCCTCACAAGGTTTCTCAACCCTCTTCTTGAAAACTTTCCTTGAAAACCCTCTTCTTCCTTTTCTCTCTCTCTCACGAAATGTTCTTGAAAATGGGTCTAACCCATGGCCAACCAACATTAATATAAGATGTGAATAAGGACAAAATCCAATCGCTTTATCATTCCGAAATTGAAAATTCGTGAATACCTCTAATATTACCTAAAAATTATGCTGATCACAGATATACAGTCAATTTCTGAAAATTTCGTCTCTAAGGCATCCAATTTCTGATCCGAACATTCTAATGGAACAGATAGGTTTCTTTATGCAACAGATAGGCATTCATAAACAGGGATTTCACTTTCTTAATGATAATTTTTCATGGAATGGTACAGTAAACAATAGAAAGTACTAATCAAGGACTGAGAATATATCTGAAATCATGTGCGAGGGTCGGGTTATTACACTCTTCCCCCCTTAAATAAGTTTGGTCCTCCAAACTTGTTTCACCTTAGAATTGGAATAGGTGAGAGTATTAATATTTCATTCCTCGTCTTTTCCCAAATTACGTTAGTTCCTTAGCATCCTTCCTCATATACCAAATACAGAAATTTTTTTGTTTTTTTTTTTTTTAGACAGACATAGAATAAATGGCATTTATCATATTCCTCATGTATTTTCATAGCATAAGTCATATGCGAATTTCATTAGAAGGGCTACAGGGCATTATAGACATATAATCTCCACTGGGTAGGGTATCAATCACCGTATTTTCCTATCCATAAGGTTGATGCAAGTTACAAATAATTCTCATAGTTAAAAGCATACAACTTCCAAATACAGGAAATAATAGATACCGTTACCTTCAACACATAAGTCACGTAAATCAAATTTCTATAACATACCTTAATTCCAACCACAACATTCTCTATTTTTTTTTTTTTTGGTTATTTATCTTGTTTTGTTTTTATACGATTATGTGGTTAGAGTCGAGTCGGATTATGTATAATTCAATCAGACACCAAAGTTCGCCCAGTAGGGCCCTACCTAAATATGTATAATTCATTTTAACCGTTACAAAGGAGCCGTTAGTAGATATATCCATTAGTTTTGCAGTCTTCAATGTTCACAAATGTTTCACAAGCATATCGCTATATTGGTTTAGAATTACATGCAATAGTCTTTAACAATTTTTTAAGAACAACACGTCTTTAACAAACAAACGTTAGCACATCGGCAAAACTAAAAACAAGAAATCCCGATACACATTGTTAGTTCTTAATAGTATTACTGGTAAGTGTAGAATTACAAGGAAAATCATACTCTGGGTCAATGATTAGGATAACACTTACATCAATTCATGCAGATTTATCATCATAACACTTAGACATATTTCATGAATACAAATCTAAGTAACAAATAGAACTATAGCAATCGTCGTTTCAAGCAAATGGAGCCATTTAAAAATAAAATTGGGAATCACATTTAGAATCGTATTGCATCACTCAATCATAATGATGTAGTACTACACCCACTCTTCTTAAGTTTTCTATTCGGTTACTATAAGCAAATACGTCGCTTCACTTTTCTTTCTTTTTCTTCATATCATCGCTTCAGGGTTTATACTCTCCTTATTGCATACAATTAACTACATTGTTTATAAGGACTTAATTCAGTAGTATATCCATAATATGATGTAACGTAACAAGATCCGTCAACATTACAAGAACTTAATGTAGACTCACACTATGCGGAATATATATACCCGGCAACCCATTCTTATCCTGAAATACCTCTATAACCATTTGTTCTCATCAAAATTCATAGTGACACCCAGAATAGCTTGTATTATTGCTATCAACAAAGAATAGGGTTTGGTTTGACAAGTTACAAGATTTACACAAAAGTGTATCACAGACGTGTTTTCTTATTCTTAGAGGTCGGATGCTAATTCTTACAGTAACATATCAGATTACCAATCAAATTACTTAGTGATTAGCTATTGCTCTACAAGTATCATATGGACGGATATGGATTATAAGCGGGGTTCCTTATGTTACGACTCTTCCTTATCAGAAGTCCCACTGACAGATTACAGGTTCGACATAACAGAACAGGGACCAGATCACAAATTAGACATAAACAAAGCAGATGCGAAACATTACATATTACAAGATGGAATATTTCTTATCATATCATGCCATTAGGGTATACTTAACAAAATAAACAGTCCACATTCTAATGAGGTCAAACTTTTGCATTCATGTCATAGATTTTAAACAATTCGGGTCCCTACGTAACACAACAGAAAATTTTAACTTCGTACCGATACCTTAATTTACAAACGAACATCATCCCATTTATTCGTTAAGAGACAACTTAGTTTACTTAAAGATAATAGAAAGTTTTTATTCATTACTGACACAACTGAATGATTCCAAAATCATAAGTCAATTCGTAACTATGTATTAATTATCGTGCAAATCCATACCAATCTGCAATAAGAGGTAAAGGTCCGGTACATAATCTCAATCACCCATTAACATAGCATACTCCCATTCCGTTCATTTCTATCCAAATTCAAATGTCATATAGAACGGTTCGCACTTGGAGGCTTTGACAATCTTACATCATGAACATACGTAAGCAGTTAAATTATTAATCAGTTAGTTTCAGCCTCAAAATAGTCAATAACTAACCATATTTCGTCAAGTATTATGGAAGCAGACTCACAATGTGAGTGAGATTCCTTATGCCGATCAATTATTCTTTACAAGAAATTTTGATCACAGATTATCGATTATACATAACAAAACATATTACAGGTTTCAAATTTTCATAAACAAACCCCTCAGTCCCTCAGACATTGACAATAAATGTGTCGGCTCACAAATTCGTAGTATTTACATCTTATTCCAAAATCAGAAATCATAGTACTTGAACAAATCGATTCAATGTCAATCTTCACATGTCCAAACATAACTAATATGTACATCATTCCCTTATTTCGTATGAACTATCAGTAGGGAACAGGATATAATCAATTATTTCCTTACATAATTATAAGAGTCTCTCTATACCTAACTTCTTATCACAGTCAGTCCTTCTCAACACATTACAGAACGTCATGCAAAACTTATTCTTGTCAGAAAGTCTAATTACAAGCACCCCGCAGGTTTGAACATTGTTATAATACAGTGAACGTGGCTATACTGCGGAATGTACATATTGTATATATTATCTGGTTTACTCATTAAGTTGTAGGAATAATCCATGTTTAATGTGTGAGCCATTCAGCTGAACAGGTGTTACAAGGCACAATCGTTGTTATATCAATCCATCAATAACAACCAATAACATAAAAGTATACTTCATTATGGACACATAAATTATCTTACCAGTCAACTCGAACTCTTACCCCACTTCTACCGGCAACTTTGTTGATCCAATTCCACCTGCTTGTTTATACAGTCTACCAACAAATTTTTTTTTCCAACGGAGGTAGGATCCTTGTCCCTATTCTCGCCACAATCTGCACAATAACCATTATACGGTAGACATAATCCACAATTGTTAGCCTTACCAGAATACTTAACGTTGCTATCAATTTTCCAGATACTTTCAGGGTGTCATGCAAGATGCCTAAAGCTTTTCTAGACATCCTAGAGCTCAATGGATCCGTGTGTGAGATAGCAACTCGTGCTCTGATACCACTTGTCACGCCCCTAACCCGCCCCTAAAAGGTTTGGGCATGACCTACTCAGAAGCAGACAGAATATCCTGATGTAAATGATAACTGGGGCCTAAGCGGAAGCATTAAATTCAAAAGTACAATAATTAGACACATCCATTGAGCTACTATCACAAACCAGGACCATGTCTTAAACCAACTGATAATAATGAACAACTGAGATATATACAAATGTACAAGTCTGGCCCGGATATTGGGCACTCAACAAAACATTAATTACAAACGGCTTTAAGCCAACAAAACTAGTAAAGTCAAAAGGCAAAGCCAAACAAAACTGCTCTAGTATACAGGGCTTCTTGAGTGCCTAGTCGTCCTCAGGCTGACAAAGGATGGCTGACAATGATGCTAGACTTGATTACCTACAGAATCAGACAAAATAACAGAATGAGACAAGCTCAGTGAATATTAGTACTTAACAATTAAATCACAATGCGTAGCTGTACATGCATCAACTCAAATACAAAAGTAATACGATTTTACCTTCGGATGGCTCTTGGCCTATTACCTAATTTTTAACAGATTGACCTATTGGCCCAACTTTATCAGATTGGCCTTTCAGCCCAGATAGCCTGACGGCACACAGGTAGCCTTTCGGCACACAGATAGCCTTTCGGCACAGGTAGCCTTTCGGCACACAGGTAGCCTTTCGGCACAGGTAGCCTTTCGGCACACAGATAGCCTTTCGGCACAGGTAGCCTTTCGGCACAGGTAGCCTTTCGGCACACAGATAGCCTTTCGGCACAGGTAGCCTTTCGGCACAGGTATATTAGAAATATACAGAGTTGTGCATGGACTCAAGAGGTGGCTCGTACGGATTCTAGAGGTGGCTCCCACTAAAGTGTAGCACTTAGTTCCGTACAGCACTTTGCTCCACACCAAAAGTCAATAAGTTTCATCATGTCGTATCATAAACAAAACGAGTATCATAGCAGAACAACCATAGTGTCATCAAACCGGACTAGCCTTACAGCCATATAGAGACACATAGTCTCTTTTTATCATTTAGAGGAGTTAGCATATTTAAGTTACTTATCACAAAGTGCCAACATCATCCATTAATTCCAAGGGTACATAAATACTATAGTATCATAATGTACCCACGTTTCACTTGCTTATTATCATGAATCCATGTCCTTAATTTGCGGATAATAGTATGTGCATTTGATCCATCAAAATAGTTGCCTCGTAATAACAGGAAATAATACCAGTTGCTTACAGATGACAGAAAGTGAATATGTAATATAGACAGAGCAGAATAATCCCATAGTTACACCACTGTATGTAGCTTTTTCAACGTTCACACGTATATCCATTTGAAGTGAAATCACTTACAAGGATTAGAGCGTTATAACAGAAAGTAAAATGTACAACAGAAAGTAAAATGTACATATAGCGTACTATTACTCACAGTGCCGTGATGATGTGCTAGTTTCTCCCTGCGTGTGTCCTGCACACCATCATAACTTGTACATTAATTCTCTTTCCTCTTAAATCATTGAAACCATTCCATGTGTTCTTACACTTCACGTGAGTTTATCATCATTTTAAAGTCATCAGAAAAATATTCTAAAACTACCAGAGGAACAAGCATGCAAAACGGAACAACATTTATTTTTGCCTGAAAATAAGCTTCCCCGCTCGAGCGCCACTTTGGCCGCTCGAGCGGACTGCACAAATTATAAAACTGCTGGAAGGTGGATTTTCCCGCTCGAGCGGGCCTTCCTCCGCTCGAGCGGACCACGCGAAAATTCAGAAATTCTGAGCTTCCCATCTCGAAACCCAACTTCATTTTCATGCCATTTTCATGCAATCCCAAGTGAAATTAATGCAATATAGTGACCCAAATTAACTATAACATGGATTATCATTTGAATATCACAAAATAAACATGAATAGAAGCTTCATCAAGTCATACTAAATTCCATCTTTTGATCCAAGTTTCTTACATCTATAAAACATAACATCAATCATAAATATAATTCCATGAAGTTGGCATAACAATCAAAGCTTAGAGTATCAATATCATTCCACACCTAAATTAGTTCCAAAACAACTAATTGATGAGAAACCCCTTGATAATTTAACATGATTCACACCCTCTTTACAATTACAAACCCTAAGTATATAATCATGAAACTACCAATCCCTTCTTCGCAAATAGTCAAGAGAGAGCTATATAAGGTGAATTTAACATACCTTGAGTTCACAATCTACACTCCTCACAAGGTTTCTCAACCCTCTTCTTGAAAACTTTCCTTGAAAACCCTCTTCTTCCTTTTCTCTCTCTCTCACGAAATGTTCTTGAAAATGGGTCTAACCCATGGCCAACCAACATTAATATAAGATGTGAATAAGGACAAAATCCAATCGCTTTATCATTCCGAAATTGAAAATTCGTGAATACCTCTAATATTACCTAAAAATTATGCTGATCACAGATATACAGTCAATTTCTGAAAATTTCGTCTCTAAGGCATCCAATTTCTGATCCGAACATTCTAATGGAACAGATAGGTTTCTTTATGCAACAGATAGGCATTCATAAACAGGGATTTCACTTTCTTAATGATAATTTTTCATGGAATGGTACAGTAAACAATAGAAAGTACTAATCAAGGACTGAGAATATATCTGAAATCATGTGCGAGGGTCGGGTTATTACACTGACAGTGTTCCCCCTATCGGCGAACAGAGTGGTCCCAAAGAGGAACATCAAAAATCCGCGGGTGTACTGTGCTACCTCCTCAGGAGTCTCAGGTTCCATCTCCACCCTCCTGAAATGTGAAGAAAACTAGGTATATCAGACTCTGCTCGAAGATCTGTCAACTGGTGGGCGAGCTCCCAATAAGTAGATCCAGGCGGCCTCTCACTGGCCCATGTCCTCGTCATATGGGATTGCCCAGCCTCCCACATCAAGGCCTGTCAATACAGCAAAGTCAAACAGGGTCATAGTTATGTCCCCGGTAGCAGAGAAATGGAAGGAGTTGGTGGTATCCCACCATCTCTCTACCAAGGCACCCATCAACGTGCTACTAGCAGGACAGTGAGATATCCCAGTGCAGAAGGGCCCAAACCCTGTCAAGTCAACCAAATCCTGGACAGCCTGTTGGAGCTCTGCATACCACTCTCTCGCCACAATGGAGCCATATCCTCGCGCAGCACGAGAAGTCACCTGCATTCAGGATGAACACATGTATTCAGTTTCAGAATGAAATGTATAAGCTGCGTGCAAATGAAATGAATAAGCTATGTGCAAATGAAATGTATGAGCTGTGTGCAAAATCAAATCAGATACAGAATCTGGGCTGTGTGTTCAGAAAATTCAAAGTATGCGCCGTGTGTTCAGAATTCAAGTGCTTGGGCTGCGTGTTCAACTCTCGACAAGTGTGTGCTGTGTGTTCATCTCAACAATGAGCCGAGTGTTCAGAATTCAAGTGTTTAGGCTGCGTGTTCAACTCTCAATCAGTGTGTGCTGTGTGTTCACCCTAACAACGAGCTGTGTGTTCGACATCAAGTGTTTGGGCTGCGTGTTCAACCTTCTACAAAGTGTGTGTTGTGTGTTCACCTCAACAATGAGCCGTGTGTTCAGAATTCAAGTGTTTGGGCTACAGGTTCAACTCTCAATCAGTGTGTGCTGTGTGTTCACCTCAACAATGAGCCGTGTGTTCAGAATTCAAGTATTTGGGCTGCGTGTTCAATTCTCAATCAGTGTGTGCTGTGTGTTCACCTCAACAATGAGTCATGTGTTTAGAATTCAAGTGTTTGGGCTGTGTGTTCAACTCTCGACAAGTGTGTGCTGTGTGTTCACCTCAAATTCGAGCTACGTGTTCAGAAAATTCGAAGTTTGGGCTGTGTGTTTGACTTTCAACAAGTGTGTGCTACATGTTCACAATCAATTTATGGGCTGCGTGTTTAGAAATTCAAGTGGTTGAGCTGTGTGTTCAAAATGCAAACGGAACACTATGTCATAGGCTAAATGTTCAGAACGAGCTGTGTGCTAAAATGAGCAAATAAACAAACATAGCATGGAATGCATGGAAAATGCCGGTTACATCACAGAAAATGTGAAAGTGAGGAACATACCTCCTGTGCCTGATGGAAGAGGTGGGACTCCGGCTCCCACAATGAAAGATCTGCTGGTGCTCGATCATCAAAATCAGTAAAATGATAAAAAACAGCCTGAAGGAGGACATGTGTCAGAGGGTCGTACCTCTCAGGAATAAATGGTCGAACCCTCGGAGGCAGAGCCATAATATCTGGATCATCTCTAGCGCCTGGAGGACCTCCACCTTGAGGAAAGTGACCAGCCATTTCGAGAAATCTGCAAAAAGGAGTAAAAATGAGCAAAATGAGCTAAAATTGGAAAAAAGTCAACAAAAGTCAACTCTCGGGAAATGAAAAAGTCAACAAAAGTCAACTCTTGAGAAAATCTTCCAAATATTGAGACAAACTCACCTCAAGTGGCGAAAAAGAGAAAAGAAGCTCCGAAACCAAGATTTAATCAGTTCAAAGTGAAGAGAATTGAAAGTTTTCGCGAAACAACTTGGCGTAGGACGTTGGAAAACGCGTATGGATCATAGATCTAAGAGGGAAAATGCTCTAGGAAGGTAGAGGGACTAATTTTGGAGCTGGGGTTGTGAGGAAAAGTGCTTTGGATAAGCACATTTAAAGAAACAAGAGCAAAAAGACCAAACTGCCCCGGATTTAGGCTAGGTGGTCGGCCGGCCACCTTTTCTGGTAGGCCGACCACCCCCATTTCAAAAACCTGGTCGGTGGCCTCCCTCTTGCACCAAACCTGGTTGGCAGTGTTCCGAAGATGGTCTTCAAGATCTCTGCAAATTTTGGTGATGATTGGAGTCCCCGCCACTCGAGAAAGTACAAGGAAAGTGCACTTTTCATCGCAAAAACCCTCCGCGGGAACTTCAACTCCAACTTTCGATGCGTGTCTCATCGCTACTCATTAAGAGCGAGGTGTATCCTTTTTGAATAACGTTGTGACCCTTTCGGGAGGTAAACCGGGGGTTGTGATTGAGTCGCACTCGTCAAAACTTGCACTTCTTTGCTCGTTGTTTCATGTCAAACACGCATTTGGGTTTGCACTTATCCTGCATTGTTGTACACGTCACTTGTATTCTTATGCATACCACTTGCATTGTTGTGTACATTTCATGGGTATTGTCACACCCTCATGCTTAACTTGCGTTGTCACGCACGTGTCTCTCGCATTGTGATGCACTTTCCCATTGGCGCCCTGTTTGTCGGCATTCGATGTAGCTTTGAACATGTGTTGCTAACTATGTTGTGCTTCTTAAGTTTCTCTCTCTTACAGGCACGATATTGTATGTATGGTTCATTTGAAGCTAGTACGACCAGACGAATCGCGCAGGTATTGTATCTTCTCCGTGTGAGACATGGCGAGAATTGAATAATTCTTTGCATTCTTAAAATCCCATGAAATGTTGTTATTGCTTTGCATTCTTGCTTAAAATTGTTGCGTGTGCGCTTCATTACAGCTCACTGCTTTGCTTGATCATGAGTTACATTCGGCTTTGTGCATATCGTTTTGCATTTTGCCCCCCACCTACGGGCATGCCTACAGGCACATTTCTTTGTTATCTTGTATGTTTGTCTAAGTCTTCGGCCTTGTCAAAAATGGGTCGTCTTTGGGCTTTGACATTCACTCCCGTCATGTATGACTTTCGAGTTCTGTCAAAGAGGGGCAACTGTAGACACCTCATTTTTTACTGACCCTAAGACTCAGACGTCACCAACTGAGTACTCGGTGAAGTTGCATATTGTGCTCGTTCTGAAGTTTCAGAGTCTCGGCTGCGAGCCTTGCGTCCGAACTTTGGGGCTCTTTTGTGCTTTGCCTCGGTTTGCGAACCAGGTCCTGTTTTCTCTGTTTTCTCTTCCTGAAGGGAGGGAGAGGTCTTGTAGATCATCTCTCAATGGCCGTCGGTTACTGTAACAGTGCCCGCGGGGGACCTCGCTACTACAGTTCGGACTCCCTTTTTGTTTGTTGCGGTTCTAAATCTGAACCAAAGAGTCCAACTCTGGCAAATCGTTTGAGAAAACAGATTTTTTGAAAAGTAGTGCCAAACATGGACTGCTTTGCCAGATTACAGAGTCGCCACCTAAATATTTTTAAAATGGGAAATTTAGGAAACCCTGACTCGGTGCCGAAGGCCACCTGTCCGTCATCACCAAAGTGGTCTTGGCTCGGGAGCTCGGGTACGATCGGGGAAGGTCAGCTATGAGCACCCCCCTTCGCCCGGTCCGAAGACCGGCCTCTACTAACTGTGATATCCGTTTTTGAAAACATTACATGCTCTTAATCCAATTATTAGCCTAGAATTACTATGTTATGCGCGCAGCGAACAAGTATAGACTAGATCGCCTAATTTGGAAATAAACATTGCATATCCGTTCGTTTTGAAAATGCTTTAGAATTTGCTACTCGCAAGTAGGCTAAAACACGGATTTCAATGAGTTTTTCCAACTCAAGCAATCCAACCTCCACCCACAGGCATTCAAACAGTTTATCTCATATAAGCACTTAGCCGCATGGTAAGCATACTATTATGTTAACATCCACACGCATGCGATATGCTAAAGCATAAATACTTACATCGTACTCCGTGTCAAAACAAGAAACTAGTTAGCAAACATGCATGACCTAGTTCATGTTAAGTGGCTATTGCAACACATGCAAAGATGCAAGTTAGAGTAGGCTCGGTTGTCCTAAACATGGCATACGAAATGCACGAGTAACATGTATTCAAGTTAGATTTGAAATATAATGCAGTTTGTATGATGTACCGAGCCCGGTGCATGTCAACAAATGCATAGATGCACGCATGCATAGCATAAGGTATGCTAAAAGTAAATGTGCCCTAATCTACCATCATAAGTAGGTAAATAAAAGGGAGAAAGAAGTGGGGGTCGGGAGACATACACACACTCACCCACACTTATTACAAATTTGCCCTCGCTCGGAGGGACCAAAAGAATAATACAAATAATTAACTACGCAAGCTAATTAAATATTACAAATAGCCTAATTAATTAACAAATTAATTAATCTAAGAAAAACAGTAAACCGCCTCGGGGCGAGGGCCCAATGCATGCGCGCTCGGATTCCGCTCGGAATTGCACTGCCATGCCTAGCTTGCCTCTGTTTTCCCTGCTTTGCATCTCAGAAGATTGCCATAGTCTTAGGAATACTTTCTTAGGTACTGAAGATCACTACCGGCTGCTCAAAACTTCCACCGGCAGTGAATTGAGCTCATCGGCACTGAATTGATCCATCGGCTGCAAATCTACTGCCGGTCGGCACTAAACACTGCCGGCCGGCACTGAATGCCTGCAGAACCTGCAACTCACAGCAGCAGAGGGCAAATACTGGCATGGCAATGCAATTCAAATTATATATGCACTAAACACACTTCTTATCATACTAATGACTCAAAGGAAGATGTGCCTCGATTCTCGGACCACCAATCACGCATTTCCATGCATGATGGCCCAAAGAATCAAGTGTGCAACTTTGATTTCAAATGCATGCAATGCAAACAAGCACATAAGGGTGCTAAACCTCTATCACACACACTTCAAGAGGCCAAGCATGCACAATGCAATGCAATGAAGTCCTAAGCATGTCATCTATATGCAATATGAGCAATACAATATACTTATGCAAACATACAAGTGAACATGCAAGATAAGCATGCAAACCAATGAAGGATGGACTTAAACATGAATTGGGCAACTCTAAAAAGGCTCAAAACAGTGGCCAAATGCTATAGAAGTGAAGACTAAGATACATGCAACACATGTACACATGCAAGCATACATGATCCAACACTTAGGCATAAACAAGACAACATTCAAGCACACTTGAAATGAGTTAAACATGGACAATTAGCATGCATAGAAAGCTCTGAAAATCATGCAAAATATGATGCTAAACCAAGCAACAAAGTAGGCTAAGCATGCAACAAGTGGCCTAAGTACTTAAGGCAAACCAATGAGGCATCGAACCACACATACTACAACCACAAATGGTAACACTTAACCAATTAAAAACAGAGTTTTAACACATAAGACTAAGCCCAAAAGACCACTTAGATGGCATCTAAATGGCATGAATCCAAAGGCATGCACAAATGCTAAAGCATGAGGCATACAACACATGCTTTTAAAGCATTAAAGAGGCAACTAAGGCAAGCATACAAGCACACCAAAGGGACTAAAATGACATGCCAAATGGTTCCAAACCATCAAAATGAGGTAAGCAACACATGTTACACATGCATACTCAAAGGCTAGCAAGCCTAAAATGCAAAGGGGCTATATAATGCATGCCAAGATCAACCCAAATGACTATGGACAGAGCTAAAACATGTCAAAATAAGCATAAAACATTCATAAGTCTAAGCCTAAAGCATGCTCAAACTAGGGCTAACAACCTAGGCATGTTAAGGGACTAAAGAGGCATTACAAAGCAACCATGCAAAACATGCAAGGAGTACTAAAATCAACACTTAGCAATGTCATATTAGGGCATAATGAGCATAAAGTGCAGCCAAGACATGCTCTTCAAACATTCAAAACTATGCTCTCTTAAGAGACCAAAACTTGCCCTTTTCAAGGACATCAAGGAGAGGGGGTGGCCCTCTCCTTCTTAGGACTTTAAGGCATCATCTACACTACTGAAATCTCTCAAGATTTTAGTGATGAAGAGACCCAAACACCAAAATCCCGGAGCTCAACAAAATAGTACAAAATGAGGCCCTTTTCAAGGCCTAAGAGGGGTCAAACCTCCCCAAAGCACAGAGTACCCTTAATAAACTATCAAGAGGACTAAAAAAAAGAACTTTTTTGTATTGAAGACCAAGCACAAAAATAGTTCAAGGATAGGTCAAAATGGAGTGCAAGAATGGGGTAAATAAAGTAAGTTTCTCACCCTTGTTGACCCTCTTCACAAATGTTGACTTTGTTGCTTCCTTGAGCTCCAAACCAGTCAAGAACAGCAAGAATAACCTCTTGGGACCTCAGTAGCCAAGGGAAGGTGAAACACTAGGTGTTGATGTGCAATAGTGAGACACAAACACCTAGTGCACAAATAAGAGAGCAAAAGAGAGATAGAATAGATATAGAATTTCTAACCTAGAACCAGAGCTTCTTCTCTCTCTTTTCCTCTCTAAAAATGTCTAAGCCTTTCAACCCTTGAGCCAAGAGGAGGAAGCCTTCTCTTATAGAGGACAAAGCTTACAAGCTAAGTCAATTAAAGGCTCATCCCTCCATACACGTGTATGGAGGGGAAAGAAGTGCTACAAAGCTGTCTGAAAATATCTCCAAAAACAGCTGTAAAGTGATCGGCAGGGCAAAATGGTCATTTTGCCAAAAATAGTGCCGACCGGCACAAAATAGTACCGACCGGCACAACATAGTGCCGATGGCAACATCAACCAGCCGGTGGCCTCTGGCCACTGCCGGTGGTGTGTGGGGATGCCTCAGAAGGCATTCCCTGCCCCTCCAAGGCAAAGCACAAGTGTTTGGTGCAAAACCAAACACAAAACAGTCAAGTTTGGAGGTCCTGAGGCAAGGCGCGTAGCCGAGAACTCCGGGAACTCCAAACGAACACGAACATGGATAATCACCGAGTGTTCAAGTGGTGACGTCCAAGTCTTGAGGATGGTCAAAAATGGGGTGTCTACAGTTGCCCCTCTTTGACAGAACTCGAAAGTCATAACAATGATGGGAGTGAATGTCAAAGCCCAGAGACGACCCATTTTTGACAAGGCCGAAGACTTGGACAAACATGCAAGACAAAACAAGGTATGCGCCCGAAGGCAGGGGCAAAATGCAAGACGATGCCAGAAGCCAAGCATAACTTATGATTATGCAAAGAAAGCTGTAATGAAGCACGCATGCAACAGTTATAAGCTAGCATATGCCAATCTACACTATAATGCAGAAAGGATGTAAGAGAATTATGCGATTCTCAATACGTCTCACGCGGAGGATACAATACCTGTGCAGCTCGTCCGGTTGCACCGGCCTCAAATGAGTCGTACATACAATATCGTGCCTACAAAGAAAGTAAACTTAACAGGTACAATATCGTTAGTAATATGCATGACGATGCGAAATGAATGCAAAATGATATGCAATATATACAAAACTAAGTGTAAACGATGCAAATGATATGCAATGCAATTGAAACAATGCGAACTACATGCAAAGCAAATGAATCATGATTCAATCGTGAGCGGTTCGAAACCACACAAATGTCAAGTAGATTGATGGAAGTAACGAGTCCGTTTACCATAGAACGATGTCTGAACTATGAGTGATGTGGACGGACACAAGAACAAGTATTAGGTGGATTGACATAAGTGGGGTGATGACCCGCTGAGGAAAGAACAATGATCCTAATGCCGGATGCAACGATTACACTACAATGTAATATGTACAATGGATATGGCACGTGAGCCAAGCCGTATCTTGCTTAGGAAAGGCATGCACACATACAAACCATGTCTAACACAGAAAAGGTGCCGCAACCTCAAACCAAGTTCATCAAGGAATAGGCGCGATGCACATGAACCATGCTTTGACGTGAAAAGTAAGGGCACATACCAGACCAAGCTCAACAAGGAAAGGCGCAAGCCATAGATGGAAGATGATGCAGTGAATGCATGCAACTACAATGCAATAGAAATGGATATTTACAGAAAATGCATGACATATGCACTATACTACAATGATGATGCATGACGTATGCATTTTTTTTTTGTTTTTTTTTTTTGAAATGCATGACAAATGCAATATTTACAATGATGCATGACAATGCACGTGTTTTTTTGTTGGTTGTTGTTTTTTTTTTTTTTTTTGAATTTTTGAAATGCATGACATATGCGATATTTACAATGATGCATGACAATGCAGTATGATGCAATGGCTGCGATTGCAGTTTTCCCTATTCTCCCAACAGGGCGATATACTAGGTTGGTTCGGTATCCAGAATTGAGGCGTACACACGCCGCCTCAACCTATGGGGTTTCCATACAGATTTCAAGCCGAGGGTACACCCCCTGGGTATTTAAACCAGACTTTAGTCTCGGAAATCCCGAACCTTTGCGTTCTAGGCATAAGCCGTTCGAACTCTAGTTTTCACCGTCCCAATTGGTCTTCTAGGAACTCACCGCAAACACAGACAGGTGGCTTTACCAGACCACCGAAAGTCGTTCGGGCACGACAAACACCGAAGGAGTTGCACCTTCAGAGGATTTAAGGTCTCCTAGACCGGGATGCGATGCATGACAATGCATGTTTTCTTTTTATTTTGAAATGCACATGATGCATGATGTTTGAAATGCGCGCCAACGCGCGACTTTTGAATGCATGACAATGCATGAATTGGAAATGCGCGGCAACGCGCGGCTTTATGAATGCATGATAATGCGCGAATTTGAAATGCGCGGCAACGCGCGGCTTTACGAATGCATGACAATGCATGAATTGGGTGTGCCAAAGCAATGAAGGTCTTGCACCCTCCGAGGATTTAAGGTCTCCTAGACCGTGCGTGTTTAAGGTCTCGCCAGACCATGATGGGGCAACAATGAGGTGTGCAAAATAGTGCGATGGAATGCATGCCAAATGCAATGAGGTGCACCTTAATGCACCGAAGGTCTTGCACCTCCCGAGGATTTAAGGTCTCCTAGACCATGCGTGTTTAAGGTCTCGCCAGACCCTGGTGGGGCACTGCATGAATTGGGATACGGTGCACAAGACAGTACGATGTGCGGGATTGCGTGATAGAATGCATGCCAAATGCAATGAGATGCGCAAAGTAGCGCGATGCGTTTAGACAACGCGAGTGCACAAGACAGTGCGATACGATGTGTGTCAAATGCGATGAGGTGCACACCTTAATGCACTGAAGGTCTTGCACCTCCCGAGGATTTAAGGTCTCCTAGATCGTGCACATATGGTGAAGGTTTCGCACCCTCCAAGGATTTAAGGTCTCCTAGACCGTACGTGTTTAAGGTCTCGTCAGACCATGATGGGGCAACAATTACACAACACTTTAAGTGAATCCGATGCAAATGAGTAAACTCGAACCAAACTACATCTCATGCAGCAGGGATTAAGCGATTTATGCAATTCTCACGGCGTCTTGCGGAGAAGGCTAGAAGTGACTACCGAGAACATTCGGAGTCTCAAACACAACGTCTCTCTGCGTATCGCACGCAGGAGAGGAAAAAACAAGGCAAAAAAGAAACCTCTCAGCGTAGTACACGCGAGAGAGGGAAAACGAAAGGAAACCTCTCAGCGTAGTACATGCGAGAGAGGAAAAACAAAAGCCTCTCAGCGTAGTACACGCGAGAGAGGGAAAACGAAAGGAAACCTCTCAGCGTAGTACACGCGAGAGAGGAAAAACAAAAGCCTCTCAGCGTAATACACGCGAGAGAGGGAAGACAAAAGCAAAAAAAAAGAAGCCTCTCAGCGTAGTGCACGCGAGAGGGGGGAAAAAACGCAACGCACATGGGACGCGCATGCCAATGCAAATGAGACACGCATGCGGATGCAAATGGGGCAAATGAGACGTGCATGCAATGAGGTACGCGTGCCTCAAAGGATGGAAAATGAAGTGCAATGAGGTACGCGTGCCTCAAAGGATGAAAATGAAGTGCAATGAGGGTGCGCCAAACGGCGCGATGCGCAAAATAGCGCGAATGAAATGTAATGCACAAGATAGTGCACTGCGCAAAATAGCGCGATGCGATCAACAACGCGAGTGCGCAAAACAGTGCGATTGAATGCATGCCAAATGCAATATGATGCGCAAGATAGCGCGATGCGTTAGACAACGCGAGTGCACAAAACAGTGCGATTGAATGCATGCCAAATGCAATATGATGCGCAAGATAGCGCGGTGCGTTAGACAACGCGAGTGCACAAAACAGTGCGATTGAATGCATGCCAAATGCAATATGATGCGCAAGATAACGCGATGGGTTTGAAATGCACATGGGGCAACTTTTGAATCTTGTAAAAGACCAAAGGATACAAAAGGATACAATTTTTGCTTGAATCTGAGTGCCACCCACAGAAGACATGGTCCGAGGTCAAAACGTAGGCCGGTTGAGCATTGGGGATTCACTTTCTTGCACTTTTTTGAGCTATGAAGACCAAAAACTACTCACATGGCCTAAACAAGGCTGTGGGAACATCACCGGCTGGACTAGGTGGCCACCGGCTGGTCACCGGCTGAAGGAAAGTTCCACCGGCACAATATTGTGCCGACCGGCCAAAAATTGCTGAATCGGGGCAGTTTTGACATTTTGCCTCGGGTTTTATAAAATAGGGCTTGAAACCCTATTCCCTTCACTTCTATACCGCCGAAATTCATTCCCTCTCTCTCTAGAGCTCTTTTCCTCTCCTCATTTCCTCATTTCTTTGAGTTTTCGCGCCATTTTCATCGTCCGATTCGCGAAGTTCACCGCGTTTCGGACATTTTCGACCGATCGAAATTTCATTTCGGCGCTCCCTTCGCTATTTCCACTTTTTCGGGACTTGTTCCCCTCGATTTCCTCTTCATTTCCGTGTCTTTCCATCTTCCGGCCTTCCCGGTCATTTTCGGCCCGCTCGGGGTTGACTTTTTCGGTTGACTCTTCACATTCCGGCTCTTCCGGCCATTTTCTCATCACCATTGCCATGGCTGACGATGTTCCACACGTCAGGACTCCCCCGGATCACGAGATGGATCCCGGGGTCGAGCTCCTCCCATTGAGCGAGCGTCCCTTCGACCCGGCGACCTACTGGCCGGCGATCCACGTTCTACCTCCGGATGGTCTTCGCCATTTCCGCGGCTTCGACCGAGCGCTGGACCCAGAGCTTCTCCTGCGCGAGCCGACCTCTCACCTATCCTTCGGCGCTTCCGAGGTAACATTTTTTCTCTGTTTTACTTTCATGCAATGTAGAACTATTAACTGCCATAGTTGAGTCTGTTCTCTAACTGCTTAACTCTGATAGGCTACGGACTGTAGTTGATCGCAATCATGTTTACAACTGATATCTGTTTGAGACGGACACATGCACACACACTGCACTAGCCTCAATCACCCAAACACACGGCACACACCGTTCTTCACTGCAAACCTACCGACGCCCGGCACTTATTTGAATCTGAAAACATATTGTATGCTGTATTTAAACTGAACCACACAAAACACGCTGACTGCATCACACGTTGTAGTTCACCTACTGGCACACTATAACCCGATATCTGTTTGAATCTGAAAAATGTGCACACATGCTAGATTTGTATCGACTTTAACATGTTCTCTCAGAACTGTACATTTCATATTGCTTTGCAACCATTTGTTTGTAAACAGGGAGATTCCCATACCATCCGCGGGTATGGGAATGTCGTGGCTCGAGATTGGTACTTGGAGCTTCCCGAGGCGGTTCGACGCATCGTGGACGAGGCGGGCTTCGGTTCCTTTTGCAGGGGTCTGACCCGGCTTACTGCCTGCAGGCCTCTTCTAGCTGCCCTGGCAGAGAGGTGGTGGGACACCACCGATTCGTTCCACCTATCCGCGGCGGGAGACATGACGATGACTCCCTACGACTTCTCGGTGCTCACCGGCATCGGGGTAGGGGGTGATCCGATCCCCTTCGACACCGACATGGATGAGTGGACCGCCGCTCAGATCTATTTGCTTGGCGAGGCGCCACCTCTTGCTCGTCCAGGCTTTGTCCGCTATTCCTGGTTCGAGGTGCAGTTCAGGGTGCAGCCTGCGTTGGTGGCGGCGGCCCCGATGACCGAGGCGGCCGTAGAGCAGTATGCGCGCGGCTTTTTGATGTTTTTGCTAGGGACGACCCTCTTCGCCGACCGGGCGAACACCGTGCCTCTCTGCCTACTCAGCGCACTGGTGGACGTCCGAGACATCTTGCGTTATGACTGGGGTGGCGCCGCTCTGGCCACTCTTTACGGGTACATGAGCTCGGTCTCCCGTGGCAGCGGGCAGTTGCTCGGAGGCTACTGGCGAGCTTGGGAGGTACGCCTTCTCCTCTGTTTTACATTTCTGCTTCTATACTTTCTGTATTCCGCACACTGCACACACTGTAGTCTGCTTTACACGGGCTGTATACTGTACACACGGCACACACATACTCTGCTTTACACTGACTGTACACTGTTCACACTGTACACTCCGCTCAATACACTGCACAACACACGGCTCTGCTATTTCTACTTTACTCTATATCCTGCTTTATCTGATAAATGTTCTGACATCTGTCTTGCAGTTGTGGGTTTACGCCTACTTCCCCAGGCTGGAGCCAGTGCCGGAGACGGAGACTCCTCTGGTCGTCCCCTTCTCACGCCGCTACGATGGGAGGTGCGCACGGCGGCCGCGAGAGACTTTCAGCTTCTTTCGCCGCTACTTCGACACCATCACTCCTGCCGAGGTATGTTTTACTTGCAGTTCATTTAAACTTCACTTTTCCACTGTATATTTGCAATGCCAGTGGGTAACAAACTGTATTTCAATTTCAGATCACCTGGCAGCCGTGGGCTCCTCTGCCAGCGATGATGCGGGATCGGTTTGCCGGCGCCGTCGAGACCTCGCGTTACCGGATTTTGCTGGAGGGCCCGGTCTGTCGGGCTTGGTACCTGGGCGAGCGCTTCTTGCGTCAGACCTTAGGGTTA
Organism: Camellia oleifera; assembly: GCA_022316695.1. NCBI lineage: Eukaryota > Viridiplantae > Streptophyta > Magnoliopsida > Ericales > Theaceae > Camellia > Camellia oleifera. The sequence goes on from CM039308.1 coordinate 79,976,282, forward strand.
CCTGAGCAGATAGTCCCGGTGCATCCTCCTGAGCATATGAGGGACACCGAGCGTTTCACCGCTGAGCAGATGGGGACTACACCATCGGCTGGGAGGCAGACGGTTTCAGAGGCGAGGGCGATTACTCAGAGTACGTCCGGACCTTCATCATGCGGCCGCTGAGTGGTGGTCGCCGAGCTAAGAGAGAGAGAGACCTGCGGCGCCGGCGGCTGGAGCAGGAGTAGGAGGAGGAGCGCCGAGGAGGGCCCGAGTCCGCGGCAGGGGCGGAGTCCAGAGGGGATGGAAGGCCAGCTAGCCCGTTTTGCCTTCTTCACTGTCTTTCCGGGGGTCGGATGGGGTGACCTATCAGATTCCCTTCACCCCTCCGCCGGCTGATCACGAGTTTGTCGGTATCCCCGACTTACCTCCGGTATGTGTTACTGCATTTCTGTACAGTCATTTCATTTTAGTTTATTTGATATTCCACAGAATATTGATGCATCCGATATTTTTGCAGGCTTCCTCCGAGTACACCCGGCAGTCATTGGAGATGAATGCCTCCATGGCGGGGATGTTACAGCGGACCTTCGAGTTCCTAGCCTTTTATGGCCTTCCGGTATGTTTTCTCTGACATAGCTTCAAACCATACACAAACTGCTTCGCATAATCTGATGCATAACACAACACCTGATAAACTGCTCACGGCACTTGACACACTGTATTCATACACTGCATTCTGTACTGATAAACTGCTCACGGCATTCATACTCTGTATTCATACACTGCATTCTGCACTGATAAACTGCTCACGGCATTCAAACACTGTACTCATACACTGCATTCTGCACTGATAAACTGCTTCATGTATACTGATGCATTTGCTTTTGTACTTTTCAGCCTCCTTCCCGATCCCTCCTGTGGGTGGTGGCGCTCCATCTGGGCCTTCCATTTCTACTCGGGATGGCAGGATATTCCCCCGCACCAGAGGAGGGCGTACTTACGCCGGGAGCAGCTCGCGGGCTCCAGTTCCAGATGACGAGTCTGAGGAGGAGGCGGAGGCATCCGAGGAGGAGGCCGGCTCGGGCTCAGACAGTGACACTTCTGGCGATGCTCCTGGACTTCTGCCCAGGAAGAGGGCGAGGACAGATCCTCCGGCGCGAGGCCATTGATGATGCTGATGACCCAGACTTTTGCTGTTTCTTTTATTTCTTTCTTGTACTTTTCTCTTTTTTGGTAGATAGAGTACTTTGTACTGCCGCAGGCAGATTTTGTTTCCAAAACTATGTATTTGAAAAAGATGATATGAAATGAAACAAACTTTTTGTCTAAAAAAAAGAGTGTTATATCTGTACATATCTGCATCTTTCATACTTTGCACTGCATTGCGTCATGTTACACCTCAAATGTAAATGATATTGATCTGTTGTCTGCAAATTAAGCAATTGTACTGTACTAATCAGATAACCAACCAATTAAACAGTAAAACAACTCATACAAACCACTGCTCAAACTGAATAGACAGCCCATACTCTACTGGGGATCGATTTGCATACAGCCCATAACACAGCATTCGGTTCATTCTGCACACAGCAAACCCTGAACAAATAGCCCCAATCTGACGAGACGGATCACAAAGCTGGCACGGTTGTAGTTGAAACACACTCAGATGTCCCAAATTTTCCCTTTCTTCTCTTGCTTTGCACGGATGCAGAGAATGGCACAGCATTCTGAGCACAAGCGATTACTTTTTGGAAAATGATGGGTTCTCAACCGGGGTATCGAGCCTGCCTCAGAACACAACAAGACAGACTCAAACACAGGAATAAAAGGCACACGACCTAAAAGAACGAGACACGCTTGGAAAAGACTCAAAGCCGAAATCGAGGTGGACAAATCGAAAGACACGACACACGGACATGTTTACAAAAAGACCTCAAATCTCGAGGAGCCAATTCCTCGGGATATTATTCCCACCCTTTCTGATTTGTGATACTCGCATCGCTCGGCCCTCAGGCTCGGTTTTTCTCTCAAAAACCCTTTTCTTCACTTTTCTCTCAGGTTACACCTCTCTATTCTTTATTCTCTCATTTTTCATCCCTCCCCGGGGTGAATGACAAATGAATAGGAAGTCGCGGGTTCACGCCCAACACTGTTAGCTCACGGCTATTTCTTCTGGCGGATAGGGTGCCTTTCGGGCAAGTGCATTGGCAATGAGGGGGAAAGACAGAAGACCTGACTCAATTGTGCCCCTAGTTCGTCACTTTGACCATTTTTTGTTGTTTTTCTAAAACAGTTTTGATCAAAATGAGAGTTGGATTAACGCACTTATTCAATTTTTGATTTGAAAATCATGCGAATCAGGCTGTGAGCACTGAAAATTCTCCTTTTTGGGTCCAAACATGGTCCAATTTTGAAAATGAAACAGTTTTCGAGAAAATAAGTCAACCTCAGTGAAAATTTTCAAAAACTATTTTTGCAAACAATCAACGCTCAACGAGCACGGAACTTACCCTCGAGATGCGCAACCTCGGATCGGAGACGATGGAAAATTGCCCCTGGCTTAAGGGGGGGTAAGGCAACGGAAAGTTGCCCCTGGTTTGGACGGCAACTCATGGCAACTTATGGCAATGCCTGGCAACGGAAAGTTGCCCCTTGTTTGGATGATGCCGCGGCATTTTTGTGAGCCAGTCCTCGTTGATGACGATCGGACCCTCGGGCGCGGAGGAGGCGAAGACGGTTTGAATCAATATATGGACACAGTCACCTGGAAGGTGTTGGTGGTTTGGACTTCAAGAGGAAGTTAATCACGTAATTCCGGGTTGCTGCAACCGAGACATTGGGTTCGAAGGAGGCAAAAGTGATCAAAACCATGACATGGACTAAGACGCTATGAAAGCGTTGGGGGCTGGACTTCAGGATGAAGTTGCCTACGTATCCCAAACATGGGAATCAAGCCTTACGTAGTTCCGGTTAAGGTACACTCGGGTATTTTAACCTTCACTGTTTAGGCTCTAACTTTTGCCAAGGTGCCCAATGCGGGTTTTCGGCCTTGCGAGCTATGTTTTTCTTTTTCTCTTTTTTCTCTTTCTTTTTTTGCTATTCTTTGTTCTTTTCTTTTCTTTTTTGCTTCTTTTGTATTTTTCTTTTTTCTTTTCTTTTTTCTTCGCTCTAACTTTTGCCTGGTCCGCCCTTCCGGGTTTTCGGCCCAGCGAGCCTCTCAAAGGGTAAAAGTGTAGCAAGCCCATGCCAAATGGCTTTGAGATTGAAGCCTCTCCGTATCCAGGAGAACGACTGTTGTATTGACTTGCAGGAAAAATCCATCACGGCTGCTTCTCAAGCTTTGCTTGGTGGGATCTGATCTTCCTGATCTAACTTTGACGCCTCTTGCTCGAGGGCTGCCTCGAAATGGGCCACACAGGCGTTTCATGGTACTGATCGTTTTGAACAGATTCCGGTTTGCAATAGATAAATCAAATCTCGAGGCTGGGAGCGATCCTGGGCTGCACCATCTCAAGAGCGGTTCCACACAGGTCTTCGCGAGGCTGCGCAAAATATTTTGTTTTTGAAAGTTTTTAAGAAAGCGACAAATCGCTCGTGTTGAAGATAGTGTGGAACCAGTCTGGATCAGGCCAGGGTCCTTCTCAGTACTCACGCCGACAAGCATGATTTCATTCATTAAAAGCTTAGCAGGCCTCTCTTTCTCTCAAGATGATCAAAATTTTACAAAACCCGAGGAATTACTTCCTCTTCGTTTTCATCACCGCAGTGTCCGAAAAGGGGTTTTATGAAAAGCTCAGGTCATCACGACGATGTTTAAGGCACAGGAGAGTAGGCGAAAAGCACTGTCGTTCCATTCACATCTTCTGGCACGGCTAACTCAAATAGCAACAAATACGGAACGTGATAGCCACAGCTATTTCATTCAGATTCTCTGGCATGACTGGCTCCTCGGCAGAAACAAACTCAAAAAGCAAGAACAACTAATTATAAGACGAAACGGTGTTTGAGGTAACAACCCCGAAATCACCTGGTATGCTATACAAAAAGGACTGACTTGTTACAGCAAGACAGACTCTGTAAGCAAAAGACTGACTCAATACAGAGAGACAGACTCAAAACAAAACAAAAGACTGACTCGGCACCCAAGTCATGATTTACAAAACTAGCATTGGCAGGTGCTCAAAAATGCGTGCCAAACGCCACATCCAAAAATGTACCAGACACTGCCCGCAGGCGGTTCACCTTCTGATTACATGCTTGCAGTATCTGTGTCCTCGAAATCCAACAACTGAGTGGTGACGGATTTTGCTGAGGTGGGTGGGAGGATAACCTCGTTGTCAATCAAGTCTTGTACCTCATGACGGAAGGCGGAAGCAGTTATCAGTGGCATGGCCAGTCTGCTGATGGTACGCACAGTACAGGGAAGCATCATGCGTGGCGGGGAGATTCTTTGGGAGAGGCCGAGGCTCCAGAGGTTTAAGGTGTCCCTTCTCGGCAAGGATCTGAAGTGCCTTGGACAATGGCATGTAGAGAGCATGGAAGACCCTGCGCCCCCGGGGCAGGTATTTTGGAGTCTGAGCACTCTTGCCGGATGCGCTAGCGAACGGATCAGCAGGTGCGGCCTTGGATTTCTGATCCTTTCCGGATGCAAGGTTGGGAGTGGGAAGAACTGTTTTGGCATGACGGGGCCTATCCCGATTCTCTGATTGACTAGAACTGCCCTCAGGCGGAGTGGGGAAAGCATCCTCCACAGCTTTTGTCGTAACTGCGGATATCTGTTGCTTGTTCATTCCCCCGGCTTTCAAAGCCTCTACTGCCCACAGCAGTTGTTCGATGGGGTCGGCATCTGCCTTCATCTTGCCTTTGTCTCTGGCCTCGGCCTGATCTAAAACTTGATTTGCTGCGTCGTTGCCATAGCTGGAGGTCATCTCCGGTTGGCTGAGTTCAATTACAATTCGTCCCAGTAGCGGGGGCTCCTGGGGTATGAAGCCTCCGGCATATGGTGCAGCTGGTGGCGAAACAGACATTCCATAGGCGAGATCTGCCACGGATCTTTGAAGATCACCTATCATCCCATTAGTTCAAATGTAGTAGGCTCGCGAGCCTGATATAGTTGAGGAGTCCAAATTGGATGTGCGGCAGGCGACCTAGGTGGGTGCGGCATGTCAACAGTAGTATCATCCTGTGGGGTAATTCCTTGACTCAGCGCGGCCGTCATGACCACGATCTCTTCTGAATTCTGCGTCATGTTCAGTCCTGCCTCAGCAAGGAGAAGACACTAGCTGTTCTGGATCAACTCTCTGAATCTCTGAACTGAAACGGAAAACAAGCAGTATTTCAGCCCCAAACAGATCAAACACGGGTGTAGCCGATCAACTGCACTCTACCACTGAATCACTGTTCCCCAGAATCACTATCCAAAACTGAACTGACACCCGCAGACACAGCTGATTCTCAACAACACTGATACTGGCGCCCTCAGGCCTGATACCCAATCTTGCAAACTGATATGTGTGTTCCTGTAGAGATACATTCTGAAAGCACATAACAGGTAAAAGAGAGCCAATACACCCCTATGTTGGGGTAGGGTTTCCCTGTCCTATTTTGTCAGGAGCTAGGGTTTCACTACGCACACAGTGGTTTCAAACAACCTATTTCGGGTAAGCAACCTGTCCTAGTTTGGAATGGTCACTATGGATCTCGACTATGCACTAGGTCAAATGGTCAAAAAGGGTGCCCCGGTAAAACCGGGGTTTGTGTTCCCATACTGGCAGAGCCCGCAACCGGTCAGCCTTATGGACATGCCTTGACAAGACAAGCCTCCAGCAAACCGCTCAGGAATAGCAGATGGCCAACACGGTGTCCTAGGCGCACCAATGCACATGCAATGCAAAGAGACACATAAATGGAATCAAAACAGGATATCACGAGTTCGAGTCAAGCTCTCTAAACTCCCCAGCGGAGTCGCCAGAAACTGTAACAGCGCCCGCGGGGGACCTCGCTACTACAGTTCGGACTCCCTGTTTGTTTGTTGCGGTTCTAAATCTGAACCAAAGAGTCCAACTCTGGCAAATCGTTTGAGAAAACAGATTTTTTGAAAAGTAGTGCCAAACATGGACTGCTTTGCCAGATTACAGAGTCGCCACCTAAATATTTTTAAAATGGGAAATTTAGGAAACCCTGACTCGGTGCCGAAGGCCACCTGTCCGTCATCACCAAAGTGGTCTTGGCTCGGGAGCTCGGGTACGATCGGGGAAGGTCAGCTATGAGCACCCCCTTTCGCCCGGTCCGAAGACCGGCCTCTACTAACCGTGATATCCGTTTTTGAAAACATTACATGCTCTTAATCCAATTATTAGCCTAGAATTACTATGTTATGCGCGCAGCAAACAAGTATAGACTAGATCGCCTAATTTGGAAATAAACATTGCATATCCGTTCGTTTTGAAAATGCTTTAGAATTTGCTACTCGCAAGTAGGCTAAAACACGGATTTCAATGAGTTTTCCCAACTCAAGCAATCCAACCTCCACCCACAGGCATTCAAACAGTTTATCTCATATAAGCACTTAGCCGCATGGTAAGCATACTGTTATGTTAACATCCACACGCATGCGATATGCTAAAGCATAAATACTTACATCGTACTCCGTGCCAAAACAAGAAACTAGTTAGCAAACATGCATGACCTAGTTCATGTTAAGTGGCTAATGCAACACATGCAAAGATGCAATTTAGAGTAGGCTCGGTTGTCCTAAACATGGCATGCGAAATGCACGAGTAACATGTATTCAAGTTAGATTTGAAATATAATGCAGTTTGTATGATGTACCGAGCCCGGTGCATGTCAAAAAATGCATAGATGCACGCATGCATAGCATAAGGTATGCTAAAAGTAAATCGTGCCCTAATCTACCATCATAAGTAGGTAAATAAAAGGGAGAAAGAAGTGGGGGTCGGGAGACATACACACACTCACCCACACTTATTACAAATTTGCCCTCGCTCGGAGGGACCAAAAGAATAATACAAATAATTAACTACGCAAGCTAATTAAATATTACAAATAGCCTAATTAATTAACAAATTAATTAATCTAAGAAAAACAGTAAACCGCCTCGGGGCGAGGGCCCAATGCATGCGTGCTCGGATTCCGCTCGGAATTGCACTGCCATGCCTAGCTTGCCTCTGTTTTCCCTGCTTTGCATCTCAGAAGACTGCCATAGTCTCAGGAATACTTTCTTAGGTACTGAAGATCACTACCGGCTGCTCAAAACTTCCACCGGCAGTGAATTGAGCTCATTGGCACTGAATTGATCCATCGGCTGCAAATCTACTGCCGGTCGGCACTAAACACTGCCGATCGGCACTGAATGCCTGCAGAACTTGCAACTCACAGCAGCAGAGGGCAAATACTGGCATGGCAATGCAATTCAAAGCATATATGCACTAAACACACTTCTTATCATACTAATGACTCAAAGGAAGATGTGCCTCGATTCTCGGACCACCAATCACGCATTTCCATGCATGATGGCCCAAAGAATCAAGTGTGCAACTTTGATTTCAAATGCATGCAATGCAAACAAGCACATAAGGGTGCTAAACCTCTATCACACACACTTCAAGAGGCCAAGCATGCACAATGCAATGCAATGAAGTCCTAAGCATGTCATCTATATGCAATATGAGCAATACAATATACTTATGCAAACATACAAGTGAACATGCAAGATAAGCATGCAAACCAATTGAAGGATGGACTTAAACATGAATTGGGCAACTCTAAAAAGGCTCAAAACAGTGGCCAAATGCTATAGAAGTGAAGACTAAGATACATGCAACACATGTACACATGCAAGCATACATGATCCAACACTTAGGCATAAACAAGACAACATTCAAGCACACTTGAAATGAGTTAAACATGGACAATTAGCATGCATAGAAAGCTCTGAAAATCATGCAAAATATGATGCTAAACCAAGCAACAAAGTAGGCTAAGCATGCAACAAGTGGCCCAAGTACTTAAGGCAAACCAATGAGGCATCGAACCACACATACTACAACCACACATGGTAACACTTAACCAATTAAAAACAGAGTTTTAACACATAAGACTAAGCCCAAAAGACCACTTAGATGGCATCTAAATGGCATGAATCCAAAGGCATGCACAAATGCTAAAGCATGAGGCATACAACACATGCTTTTAAAGCATTAAAGAGGCAACTAAGGCAAGCATACAAGCACACCAAAGGGACTGAAATGACATGCCAAATGGTTCCAAACCATCAAAATGAGGTAAGCAACACATGCTACACATGCATACTCAAAGGCTAGCAAGCCTAAAATGCAAAGGGGCTATATAATGCATGCCAAGATCAACCCAAATGACTATGGACAGAGCTAAAACATGTCAAAATAAGCATAAAACATTCATAAGTCTAAGCCTAAAGCATGCTCAAACTAGGGCTAACAACCTAGGCATGTTAAGGGACTAAAGAGGCATTACAAAGCAACCATGCAAAACATGCAAGGAGTACTAAAACCAACACTTAGCAATGTCATATTAGGGCATAATGAGCATAAAGTGCAGCCAAGACATGCTCTTCAAACATTCAAAACTATGCTCCCTTAAGAGACCAAAACTTGCCCTTTTCAAGGACATCAAGGAGAGGGGGTGGCCCTCTCCTTCTTAGGACTTTAAGGCATCATCTACACCACTGAAATCTCTCAAGATTTCAGTGATGAAGAGACCCAAACACCAAAATCCCGGAGCTCAACAAAATAGTACAAAATGAGGCCCTTTTCAAGGCCTAAGAGGGGTCAAACCTCCCCAAAGCACAAAGTACCCTTAATAAACTATCAAGAGGACTAAAAAACAGAACTTTTTTGTATTGAACACCAAGCACAAAAACAGTTCAAGGATAGGTCAAAATGGAGTGCAAGAATGGGGTAAATAAAGTAAGTTTCTCACCCTTGTTGACCCTCTTCACAAATGTTGACTTTGTTGCTTCCTTGAGCTCCAAACCAGTCAAGAACAGCAAGAATAACCTCTTGAGACCTCAGTAGCCAAGGGAAGGTGAAACACTAGGTGTTGATGTGCAATAGTGAGACACAAACACCTAGTGCACAAATAAGAGAGCAAAAGAGAGATAGAATAGATATAGAATTTCTAACCTAGAACCAGAGCTTCTTCTCTGTCTTTTCCTCTCTAAAAATGTCTAAGCCTTTCAACCCTTGAGCCAAGAGGAGGAAGCCTTCTCTTATAGAGGACAAAGCTTACAAGTTAAGTCAATTAAAGGCTCATCCCTCCATACACGTGTATGGAGGGGAAAGAAGTGCTACAAAGCTGTCTAAAAATATCTCCAAAAATAGCTGTAAAGTGATCGGCAGGGCAAAATGGTCATTTTGCCAAAAATAGTGCCGACCGACACAAAATAGTGCCGATGGCAACATCAACCAGCCAGTGGCCTTTGGCCACTGCTGGTGGTGTGTGGGGATGCCTTAGAAGGCATTCCCTGCCCCTCCAAGGCAAAGCACAAGTGTTTGGTGCAAAACCAAACACAAAACAGTCAAGTTTGGAGGTCCTGAGGCAAGGCGCGTAGCCGAGAACTCCGGAAACTCCAAACGAACACGAACATGGATAATCACCGAGTGTTCAAGTGGTGACGTCCAAGTCTTGCGGACAGTAAAAAATGGGGTGTCTACAGTTACGTTTTGTGGTCGTAGGCCATTTTTCCCGTTTGGAGCCCGGTTCTCGATTTTCGGAGCCGTCGACCGTGCGCCTCGGTTCGGGACCGCTTAACTACCTCTGTTTTCTCCGATTTTTGGCACACACTGTATTTCCCGCCTTTTGAGGGACATTGTGGCCCAAGAGACCAACTTCGTGGTCGAACGCCACCTCCGGTGCTTAATAGTCAGTTTTCGGGGTCCCGGGCCGCGCGTTTCGGTCCCCGAACCTCCGTTTTACATCCGTCTTGGTTCATTTTTGGCGGAGACCTTATTTTCATTGTTAGGAAGGTTGTAGGAGGGTGGGAGACCAGCATTTTTTCTGAAAACCCAGCTTTCTCCTTTTCCTCTCTCCGCAAGCCCATTTTTTTCTGACAGAAAGTTGGTTTTTCTTACTTTTGAGCCACAATTTCTGATTTTTCACACCATCATTTTGATCTACACACCTAGAAAGCCACCAATATAGGTAGGCCGACTAGTAATTCTTCCTAACCCTTTTGAACCCCTCTAAAAAGTTGGTTTTTCTCTCTCCTAGGTCACATTTTCTAGTTTTTCTCTACACAGCTGTGTTGCACTCATCTGAGAGGCCACCTTTCTGGGGTGGCCGACCAGTAATTGTGCTTGACCCTTTTCACCTCTAGCCGGCCAACCAGGGAAGGTGGCCGGCCGGCCACCTTGGCCTTTTGAACCTAGCCGGCCATGTTTGCCCTCCTGAGTGTGTTCCAGTTATGCCAGCTATTTTCCACTTGACCCACTGTCCGAGGGTTTGTCGTTGCTTTTGGTCCTTTTAAGTTGGTTTTGCCCCCTTTGCTTGGCTTCAAAAAGGAATTGGCCCCTTTGGTCAAGCTTCTTGAGGAAGCTTGACTCTTTTGGTTTAGCTTCCTCAAGAAGCTTGACCCCTTTGGTCAAACTTCCTTTAGAAGCTTTGAGCCTCTCTCTTGACTTCTCCAAGAAGCCTCAGTTCTCTCCTTCTATATAACGAACACCCCACCTCATGTTGCAAGGGTTAGAAAAAAAAACCAGCTGAGATATACATACACCCCTATATCTATACTTCAAACCTCCAAACACCCATTTTCTTGGCCATTTTACCCTACACTCCATAGCCTGCCACCTCCATCATCCATTCCAGCCCCTTAGAGGTCATTTGCAGAGGTTGAAAGCTCATCAACTTGGTCCAAAAGCTGCTGGAAACCTGCTCTTCAAGGGTGAGTCCCTATTTTCCCTTTTCTTGCCTTATTTTGCATGATTGATCAGCCTTATTTGCAAGCATTTTTGGGCTTCGACCCAAACTATAAAGTGTCTTATTTTGAGCCCCTATTCAAGTTTGTTTAAGGTCTCTTTGCTATTTGAGGCCATCTACTGCCCCTTATCCTCTTTCTCTCTTTTAGGGCTATTTTTTGCATGATATATTAGCCTTATTTGTGAACATTTTTGGACCTCGACCTAAACTGAAAAAAGTCTTCTTTTGACATCCTCTTCAAGTTTGGTTAAGGTCTCATTTCTGTTTGGGGACTTTTTCCCCCTATGCATGCTTCATCTCTTCATGAATAGGGCTATGCATTAGAACACTTGCATTGGCCATGGTTTGGCCTCTTAGCCACTGAAATCCAGTGGATTTTTAGTGGCTGAGGTACATTCTTGAAAGCCAAAATCAGAAGGGGGTGACCCCTCTCTCTTTGTCTTGTTTGGTGATCCTTTTGGCCTTCCGAAGGGACCCTATTTTTCATGCTTTGAAGTCACTTTCCAGCCCTCATTTTGAGGGTTTTGAGGTCTTCCTTAGCTCTTTCCGAGGCCCTTTCAGCTATATTTTATGTCTATGATGCATGTGTAGAGAAATCCCATTCAAGGCCTTTCAAAGAGGCCTTTCTGTGCATGTTTTTGAGACTGATTCCAGGCCCTATTTGGTGGGTTTTAGGGCTGTCATAACCCATTTCCAGAGTTGGTTTAGCCTTGCTAAGTGTCTATCTTGTATGTGCTTAATAGACCCTTGTATGGCCCCCTAAAGGAGCTCATCATTTTGGCATGCATTGGCTGCATTTCAGTAATTATTTGGGCATATTTTGGCATGTTTTATTCACTGATTTTTGCTGGTTTGATGAGTTCTCATACGCTTCATATATATGCCATGTAAACCATGTTTGCTAGTCAAAGTTGCATGCTATTTTAGTCCATCATCCTAGCATCTTTTGGTTATGCTTTGAACTAAAAATACACATTTTTTTGGACTACCTTGGCTCTGTCTTTGTGCTTCATAGTCAAATAATGCATGCTTTGTATAGCTATAAGTCAACACATGTGCCTAGTTTTGAGTTTCGGGGCTCATCTCATGCATCGGGTGCCATGTTTCCATGTTTTGGGACCTTTTAGCATCATGTTTCAGTGCTGGAATTTACATGTTTGAATGCCATGCTTCATCCTTGTCATGCCTTGTTAGAGTTGCATGTTGTGCCTTAAGTTCGGTCATCGGTTTGCGTGCATGTGTGCACACATTTCGGTAGTCTCATTTTCATCTTATGGCTGCTGATGTGAGTGTGGCTGAGGTCCACTCATATTGGTGTAAGCCCATATTGCATTGTGTATGACATCTTAGTCTATAGCATTATGTATGCTAGGTTGTATGTTAGAGCATTGTGTATGCCATGTTACATCGAGCATTGTGTATGCCATTTCATAGCATTGTGTATGCTAGGTTGCATGTTAGGATTGCATTCATGCATGTCATGCATATTGCATTGTATTTGGGATAGGAGTTAGCCCGAGCACGGGAAACGAGGGACGTTTCGTACTCCGAGTGACGAAACGTCTCTCAATTCCCGGTCGCCGACGCTCCGGATTATTCATGATGGAGTCTAGGACTTGTTATGTTTTCATGTGCATTCATTTCATATTAAGTCGTGCAATTCGACTCCTCAGCCATCATGCATCGAGATGCGTGATTGATGGCACGAGGATCGAGGCAAGCATACATATGTGAAAATACATTGCCATGCCCCTTTCTTGCTCTCTGTTGCAGCAAGTCAGAAATCGGTAGTCTTTTGGAACTTCGTGCAATATTCTGAGCTTAATTGTAAACAGAGGCTAATTGGGGCATCGCAATGGATTTCCACGCAAGGCAACCCAAGTATGCATCATTTATCATTCGGAACAGAGCTGAGGCGGTCCATAGATTTGCGTGCTAGTTTATTGCTCTCCTAGTTAAATTTGTTAATTAATTAGGGTTTTGTATTTATTCGGACTGTACTGTTTATTCGGACTATATATTATTTATTCGGACCCTCCGAGCGAGGGCAATGTTGTAATAAGTGTGCGTGCATGTGATGTATGTCTTCCAACCCCACGTCCTTCTCCCTTTTATTTACCAGCTTATGATGGTTAGATTAGGGCATGTTTCAGTTAGCATACAGTATGATAGCATATTTGTATTCATTCATCTGTTTTGCATGCACCAGGCTCGACGCATCATACTAACTGCATTGTATTTCAATTCCGAGTTGAATACGTGTTAGCTGTAGCATCTCATATGCCATTCTTAGAATAGCCGAGCCTATTATAGTTGCATTTTTGCATGTGTTGCACTGGGCATTTCTTTATAGTTAGGATCATGCATTGATTTCTAATTAGCTTCTTTCTTTGGCTTGGAGTACTCGGTAAGTGCTTATGCTTTAGCATCCTTGCATGCGTGTGAGTGACTGCCATGATAGCATGCTTACCATGAGGCTAACTGCTTATGTAATATACCTGCCTGTATGCCTGTGGGTGAAGGTTGGATTATCTGAATTGGAATAATGCATCAACTGTGAGTTTTAAGCCCACTAGATAGTGGCAAATCATCTTGTTTTCTAAGCCCACCTAGGGGTGGCAAATCCACATTTTAGTCTACTTGCGAGTAGCAAACTATTTTTCAAAACAAACATGAAATGTTTCGTTCCAATTCAGGCAACCCAGTCTATACTTGTATGCTGTGCGCATCACATAATAAATCTAGGCTAATAACCGGAATAAGAACGCATAATGTTTTCAAAACTAGATATCATGGTTAGTAAAGGCCGATCTTTGATCGGGCAAGCGGGGGTGCTCACGAAGTGACCTTCCCCAATCGTACCCAAGTTCCCGAGCCGAGGCAACTTTAGTGATGACGGACACGTCGCCTTAGGCATCGAGTCAGGGTTTCCTAAATTTTTCCAAAAATAAATATTTAGGTGGCAACTCTGTATCTGGCAAAGCAGTCCATGTTTGGCACTTCTTTCAAAAAAAATATGTTTTCAAAAACGATTTGCCGGATTTGGACTCTTTGATGATTCATCAGTCTTGCATTGCACTCTGCGAGATTAGATACACGACCGTGACATTGAGTCCTGAACTGTAGTGAGCCCAATTGAACAAAACGGTATTTTCCTCCCGGGACGTTCGGGGCGCGTCTACATAGGGGCGATGAGGAATTGTGTCATAAGGCATAAACAGATAGCATGTTGCCAGTAGTTTCGCCAAAGAGGGTCACTCCTATCTCTAACAACGGAAAATTGATGAACTAAACCGGGGATGTCTAGCTCCCTATCATGTGCCAAAGACCGAGCCTTATGCAATGTTAACCCACACATCTATCCCAAAGCTTGGGCATAGCCAAAACGGGGCTGCGGTATGATCTCTTCGTCGCACCGGGACTCTATCAAAGCTCTAAATTCCTCGAGTGTCAGACACACCTCTTGGGATCTGAATTAAAACACATGCGTGACTGGGTTCTAACACCGAATAACGGCATGGAGAAATGGAAAACAAAGAGGAGTGCAACTCAGAGAGAAAAGGTCATTTAGGCCAAAATCGCGAAAATTTACCTTTTCTGAGCCATCCAAAGTGGCTACCCAATCTTGGAGCCTTTTGTTGCACAATGTCTCCATTTTGGCAGCAAAATATCAAAGACTTGCTATTCTACCAGAAAAACAGCATAGGAGCATCATTTATAGATGATGAGAAGGAGTAGTGCATGACAGCTGGGCAGTACTGACCAACCTCACACTTAGGCCCGGTCGTGCCTCAGTGAAGCCTGGCCGTGCCTATTTATGCCCAGCCGAGTCTAAATGATGGCTCAGATCAGTGTAGTTGTAGGAAAAGCTAACATTTTCCTTGACGTACCACAGTTGTATTTTGAGTCTTGTTTTGTTTATGCCAAGTGTTTTTTTGTATTTTTCAGTTCTTTTCATTTCGTTTCCTTATTATCGAGTTTTATTTTACATTTCGTCTGGTCATGGGTTGTTATCCAATTCAAGGATGAATGCAAGAGCAAATATTCATTGTTTTAAGTCTTATGTGAAGTTACCATGCAAGGGTTACGCCATTCATCACACGCAAATGCCATTCATTACATTGTGCAAGGAGATCAAAAAAAAAAAAAAAAAACTTGTCTTTTATAAACTAGTGGGTCCAATCCCAACCATTGTTTTACAAGGTACCAAAACAAAAGAAAATCCTTCAAAGCACAACGAAAGGGTCTATCTGAAGCTAGTCTTTAACTACAAAGAAAAAACAAAAAAAAAAATAGAAACACAATCGTCGTCCTCATCAGTAACCCATCTTCGCTCTCTTCTTCCTCGATTGAGAGGAGGTGCACACTGTCATCACTGGGGCTATTGGAATGCAAGTCAACCTCATGTCCCTCATCCTTGGGAGTCGTAGACTCGTCAAAAGACTCCTTAGAAGGTGAGCGCTGCTTCACTCAACCTCTCTCTCAATCGGCTCCCCTCGGCCCCTCACTGGACCCCGCCTTTGTCTATTAGCTAGGAGAGGTTCTGTGGGTACTGCTGGCGTCGGCTCAAGCTAAAAAGAAGTACAAGTATCAATATAGACTAACAAAAGATAAATAGTTTGGCAAAAATAATGGACTATAGACAGAACGTACATCAATCCCATGAGTGACTAAGGCGGTCTGCCTGCTCCACACCATAAGGAGCAGCTGGTCGATCGTTTAGAAGAGGTCATTAGCATATGCTTGGGGTATCTGCAAAAGGAATAGAATTTGAGAAGGGTAGACAGAAGTAACTAAGAACAATGAATAGAAATGGTAGAAAACAAAACAAGATAAAGTGCAGTATGGACTAGCATAAAGAAATGTGTACCTGCTCGATGCCATGAGCGAACACTAGCCTGCGGTCCCTCTCCTCGATGCGCTCAAGCAGGATCTGCTCGATCACTCCATCTGGACGCATATATATGATCTTAGTGGGAATCACGAGAAACCCAGGAATGGGAGCAACAGCAGGGGCACCTCCATCAGGGGCATCACCAGCAGCAGCAACAGCAACAACCTCTGGCACAGCGCGAACCACGCCCGGGGTAAGAAGCGCCATCACTCAAGTATATAAGAAGGTGGTGAATTCGTCAAGCTCGTGATGTCGATCACCATCCTCGCCCAACATTAGGAGGTTGATCTGAGGACCGTCCTGAAGCTCGTCGACTACCCTCATGGCTGGAGGAGGAAGATGTGGGATGTCGGGGTCAACGACACCTCGTGTCTGGCAGATGAACCTCTCTCCCAAGTAGAAAGCCCAGCCGAAGAAGCCCTCAAACAGAATTCACATGGTGAAGGCATGCCATGCAGCGACATAGGTCGTCCTCGACGCCTGAGGAATGCCTGCCCAAAGATGCCAGTTAACCTGTGGAAGCAGACGTCAGATGTTAGAAATCAATGCAGTATGAGAATGATAGTGCAATGCTGAAGCAACAGTATGAGAATGGTCGTATAGTATGGGAAACAATGTAGTATGCTTACAGTATGTAAAGGTTGGTGTTTTGTTACCTGATCCGCAGTGATCATGTTAAAGAAGCGGCGGAAGTAGGGGAAGTCTCAGTCTACGCGACGGTAGCACTCAAATCAGGAGTTATAGTACTAGGAGTGAGGTATTGACAACTCGATCAGCCTCACCGAGACCAAAGCTAGAGAGGTGAAGTAGGTATAGATCCAGAGTGGCAAACAGGAAAGGATGGATGAAGTAAATGAGCAAAAAATGAAATGCAAAGCCAAAATAAGCAGAAAATGCAGAATGAACAGAATGCACAGAAAAGATAAGTGTGAGGCATACTTTCCAAACCCTCTAATACCCGCCAAGTGAATCCTTCTTGCGGCGGGAGACGAAGCTCATGTAGCAGTACAAGGTGGCCAGGCCGGCGCCACCCCAATCATACTTGGTCATCTGGAGGAGGTGCACCAGTGCCCCCAGATGGTATAACCCCATAGTATTTTCCCTGTTCGTAAACAAGGTAGTACCAAGGAGATACATGAGGAAGCCGCTGGTGTACTGGGTGACCTCATCTGTAGTAGTGGGCTGGGACTCAAAGAAATGATCATAGAACCAACTGTACCTCTCCATCATAGAACCAACTGTCCGGGATCACTCCAAGAAGCTGACATTGTGCGGCTCTCCACTGCGTCATGTTAGGATCACATGGGATCGAGCCACCAACTCCAACCCGTAGGCCGGTGAGCATCAAAAAATTGTACAGGGTCAAAGTTAGCTCCCTGATCAATGAGAAGTGGAATGAGTTCATGGTGTTCCACCATCTCTCGACTAGGGCCCCATACAGCAGTGACTCGGCCCTCTTCTGTATGAGCCCTAAGTAGAAGGGCCTAAAGCCGGCTGCATCAACCAGTATGTGAACCTCCCCAGGCAGTCTCTCATACCAACGTCGGGGGCCGGATATGGATCTGTATCTATCAATCCTCCTTGCTATCACCTGTAAAGAAGAAATATCTGGCATTAGCTAGTGATCTACTTGTGAGATTCAACAATGTATCCAAACAAGGAAAGTTGCTTACCGTGGAAGCATCGACGAATAAGTGCTCTATGGGCTCTCACAGCAAGATGTCCTCGTCTATCCCAGGGATAAGCCTTCAAATCTCAAAATAACACCTGGGGGTGGAGCATGTGTGCGTGGTCGATAGGTGGCCGCATCAAACGGCCTATCAACGAGGGGAGGCAACACCGTCCTCGACCTCTATATCTACGCCTAAGGCAGTCCCAATACCAATGGCGGGGTCCGAGATGGGAACTTCATCATGAGCCAGGGAGAAAAATGGAGGAAATGAAGAGAAAGTAAGAAAAATATAGGGGGCTAGCCCTAGGAGAGAGAAAATGAGAGGGAAAAGTAAAAACACGACAGTGAGAAGAGTGAGTACACAAAAACCAAGAAAACCCATGAGAAACAAGGAAAAAACAATGAGAAACCCAAAAACTTGACCGAATCAAAATCCAATCGGTTCAAAATATGGAGGACGGAAAGGATTTCGAAGAAAAAAAATGGTAAGCGTTGTTGGGTATTGTAAGGACAAGAGGAAATCTAGAGAGAGAGGGAAGCTAAAGAGAGAGAGAGGATGGAGTTTTGGATGAGAGGGTGTGAGGAAATAGGGCTTGAGTTTGTTTTAAACAAACAAATCGTGTGGAATGCCCGAAACTGCCCTTGCCGCTATCGAAGCCTGGCCGGCTGTCGCGATGCTCGGCCCTACTTCATTAAGGCCCAGCCGGCTCTCAATGTCAACTCAGTTCAATTTTTTTTTTCTCTCCCTCTTTTTTCTTTATTTATTTCTTGTATTATGGAGTTTCAAAAAATAATAATGAAAAAAAAAAAGCGAGAGAAATAAAATAGTAGAAAAACAAAGCAAAAAGAAGAAAAGAAAAATATGAAAAAAATGGAAAAGAAAAGAAAAAATTTTTGTTCATTCGGATTTCTTGTATGAACGCATGATTTGATTCATAATTTGTTTGTTTAAACTCATCTATTTAACTCATAGTTTAAGTCGTAACTTGATCTGTTTAAATTTGTTTAAACTGTTCCGTTAGTTTATAATTTGTTTTGCCTAAATCGTGGTTCATTCCTTTATTCTATAAACAAACGATATTGTGTGTACGGTTCATCCAAAGGGATTCTAGATAAAATCATTCATGCCATAATAAAATCATCATCTTTTTCACTATCGAATTGGAACGCAGTGCATTGTGTTCATTGTTTCAACACATTGGCAATTTGGGTTTCACTTTAGTACATCGCTTTGATTGTTTTGATTTTACATATCTCTGTGTAGAATCCGTGTTCCTAATTCACGCTTAGGCGATTTGTTTGTTCTTGTATCCATCCAACCTTTCCTCCTCTCGCGTGTGATGCGTTAGGATTGTACCCTTGCTTAAAAATAGCAGGTGCGCCTATTTGTTCACACCACATTTCCTTCTCTCGCGTGTGATGTGTTAGGATTGTACCCTTGGTTAAAAAGAGCAAGTCCGCCTGTTTGTTCACACCACCTTTCTTCCTCTCGCGTGTGATGCGTTATGATTGTACCCTTGGTTAAAAACAACAAGTGTGCCTATTTGTTCACACCAAATTTCCTTCTCTCGTGTGTGAAGTGTTAGAATTATACCCTCGGTTAAAAACATTGAGCGTGTCTCTGTGTTCACACCATCTTTCCTCCTCTCGCGTGTGACGCGTTAGGATTGTACCCTCAATTAAAAACATTGGGCATGTCCCGGTGTTCACACCACATTTCCTCCTCTCACGTGTGACGCGTTAGGATTGTACCCTCAGTTAAAAACATCGGGTGCATCCGGTGTTCACACCACCATTCCTCCTCTCACGTGTGACATGTTAGGATTGTATCCTTGATTAAAAACATCCGGTGCACCCGGTGTTCACACCACATTTCCTCCTTTCGCATGTGACACGTTAGGATTGTACCCTCAGTTAAAAACATTGGGCTTGTCCCAATGTTCACACCACCTTTCCTCCTCTCGCGTGTGATGCGTTAGGATTTAACCCTCGGTTAAAGACATTGGGCGTGTCCCGGTGTTCACACCACCTTTCCTTCTCTCGCATGTGATACGTTAGGATTGTACCCTCGGTTAAAAACATTGGATGCGCTCGATGTTCACACCACCTTTCCTCCTTTCGCGTGCAACGTGTAAAGATTTTACCCCCAGTTAAAAACATCAAGTGTGCCTATTTGTTCACACCGCCCTTCCTCCTATCACGTGTGACGCGTTAGGATCTCAGTTGAGACCTTGGGTGCGCTCAATGGTTACGTCACCCTTCCCCCTTTCTACACAAGGCGTAGTTAGGCCTGCATTTTCTTACATCCTTTCTACATGAGACGTAGGTTGGTTTGTGCTTTCTTTGTGCTTTTCATGTGAGATGTGCCTATTTATTCACTTCTTTCCATGTGAAACATGGCGAGGTTTATTTTTCTTTGATTTGCGTTTTCATTCAAACGTTGCATTCTTGTTAGAGTGTAGCGTTGCTTCATTTACATTATGTTTCATTGCATTATTTCATTGCATGATCATAAGTTATTTGCTGCATTTCAGTTTGCATTTTGCCCCCGAGTTCAACCTTTGTATTTATGTCTTGATTTATTGTCTGAGCCTTGCGGCCTTGTCAAATGGGTCGTCTCTGGGTTTTGACATTCACTCACGTCCCTTTATGACTTCGAGCTCTGTCAAAGAGGGACAACTGTGGAAACCCCATTTTTGACCACCCGCTCGAGCAATTTGTTCGGTACACTCGAAGATGAAAGTGGTATTGTGCGTGGTTCGAGGTCTCAATGAAGGGGCCATGTTTAAGTTTCGAAATAACTCCAAACCTTCCATATTCCCATTGATCATACCCAAGAAATCCAATTTTACATATTATGCCACCCTATGCTGAGGCTGAAACAGAAAAAACAAGGGAATGTATTAAGGCCCGGTCGTGCCTCAGCAAGGGCCGGCCATGGCTATTAAGGGCCAACCATGCCTTAGTAGCGAGAAACACTGTTCTGGGTGGGAGGCCGCCAGCTATCCATTTTTGAAGATATTTATGATATTTTTTACTCAAATTCTATAAAAACAACGATACATCTCTGTTTCAAGAGTTGAAGAATTTCAAGAAAGCTTCTACACCATCCTTGAGAGCTCCCTCTTCTCCTTCTTCTTGTGCAAGCAACACTTTGAGCTAACCTACCACCTTGAACCTATATCCATACATCATATACACCTTCACACCTTAGCTTAGGAACCTTAGTTGAGCCTTGAACACCATAATTCAAGCTTCAAAGTGTGTTGAGACTTAGTTTGAATCACAAGCAAAAGCTAACTTCATTGCGAGGTATAACCTTGCTGTCTTCCCTCTTGCTTTCATTTCTTTCATTTGCTACCTAGTTCTTGCAGTTTCATGTTGCTTTGATTATGTTCTAAGCATTTGAATTTGGGTTTGGAGAGCTACCAAAAGGATAGAGAGAGTTTACACTCTTTCTACACCTTTACCTATAGCTCAAACCCTTGCTTTTACACTCTTTTTCTTTGCTCTATAAACTAATTTTCGGAGTTTAAAAAGGGCTAAAAATCATGCTTTGAGGTTTCAAAACTGGAGGGGTTAGCCACCCCTCCTTATTCTTGCTTACTAGCCTTGTTTTCTCTCTTTGTTGATTAGCTTTTTAGTCACTTTTCATGCACTTTTAGCCGCTATTTTTCATATGTTTAGGGCTGTTTTAGGGCTGTCTTAAGTTATATAAATAGTTCACGTTTTGATTAGCTTAGTTGTTGTCTCATAAGTTTGCCTCCATAGTTTGTAGTATATTGTTCTAAGCTTTTCTTCAATTCATTTACGTGTTTAAGGACCTCATTTTAATAATCAACTTGCCACTCATCTCCTTAATTTGAGAGTTGTTTCAATCGGTTGACGGTTATTCAAAACATGAACTAGCGATTTATGCTTAATGGCTTAATCTCTACGGAGGTTCATTGCCAACGGTGTAGTCTCTTTTTCATGATGAGAATCACCTCCCGTTTGACATACTTCTCACTTAGTGGATGTAATCATTAGTGGACGTAACAATCATCTTGGACTTAATGGACTAAAGGGTGGCAAAGACTAATGAATTTGGCTTAAAATGAACCAACTCACATAAAGAAAATGAGTTACATTGCTTGGAATTCGGCCGGATGTTATGTCGAATCCATTGTGTTGAGAGTTGTCTTACATCAATTCATGATGCTTTGATGGAATGTGAAGCATCTCTACCTCCCTCTTTAAGTTCACTCCATGGTAGGAAGGAGGGGTGGTTATAATTTCTTTAATTTATTGATTTTTGTCCAAATTGTACATTAAAATCATCAAGCAATTCATTTTCTCATTGATGGTTTTGGTAACAATTCTAACCTTCTCTCGAGGCTTTCCCATCTTTAAGAAGTGTGAGAGGGACAAACAGAGTCCAGAACACTCTGTCTGCATTATTTTCACTTAAGAGCACAAAACATAATTTTACATGCAATTGAGGCACGGCCGGGCTTCATTGAGGGTCAGTCGGCTATCAATGTTTGGTCAGTAGTGTATTTTTGCAAAAAATAGAAGGCAGTGGCTAAAGGTGAAATAGAGTAAGCCAAGGCAGACAGTGCAGTTCTGGGACCTTGCGCATCCAACCCTTGTGTATTAATGCTCTATGCATTGTTGTAATTAATTTATTCATTAATCTTGTTATAATTAATCTTGTTAATTGTAATTGTTATAGTTAATTAACGTAGATAGTTAGCTTACTTGTCATGGTTATCCTTGTTGGAATAGCCTAGTTAGCTAGTTAATGCTTTAATTTATTCATTTGGTTTTGTAATAAGTAGTTTAATTTGGACTTTCAGACTTTTGATTCAGGCCCTCTTGCACGAGGGCAATGTTGTAATAAGTTATATGTCTTTCAACCCCACGTCTTTCTTTCTTTTACTTACTTGCTTATGATGGTTAGTTTCGAAACATCACGTTTCATTAGCATACTCCATGTTTTACATCCATTGTCTAAACATGCATCCAAGGTTTGACTCATCATGCTAACCTAATATCAATGATTCAAACTCATTACTTGAATACGTGTCTTATCGCATGTCTTGAATGAAATCAGATGCCATGCTCATAGCCGAATCCATAAAATACATAATGTGTGCGATGCATTAGTCATATTGCATAGTTAGGATCATGCATTTTTTTAACTCTTTCACCAGTTTTGACTTGGAGTACTAGGTGAGAATTTACTTGCTTTAGCATATTGCATTGAATGTTAGTGCTGTCATGTCTAGCATGTCCACCATGAGACTAAGTGCTTAAGTGGTAAACTGTTTTGAATGCCTGTGGATGAAGGCTAAGTGCTTGAATTGGAATAATTTGATTAATATATATTTAAGCCCACTTTTTCAAATGGCACATTCAAACTCTTTTCAAACACAAAACATGAAATCAAAACGTTCCAATTTTTGTAAATTAGTCCATACTTGTGTAAGAATCACATAGTAATATAGCTAAAAAATTGGAATAAGAGTATATAATGTAAATAAAAATCACATCATGATTAGTAGAGGCCGATCTTTGATCGGGCAAGTGGGGTGCTCAATTCATGACCTTCTCCTCTCGTACCTAAGTTCCCGAGCTAAGACACTTAGTTGATGACGGACTAATTGCCTTTGGCACGAGTCATGGGTTTCCTAAATTTCCTAAAAATATTTATGTGGCAACTTTAAAATCTGGCAAAACAGTCCATTTTTGGCATTTGATTCAAAATCGATTTTTCAAAAGATTTGCCGGATTTGGACTCTTTGGTGTTTATCTATTTCTCATTGCACTTGTGAGATCAGATTTAGAACCATGGAAGTCCGAACTGTAGGGCTATTCGCCTTTTGAAAGGAGCGCGAAAAGTTGGGCTACAATTATCGAACTCAAAGCCTATGAAAGTGAGAATGTCAAACTAAATAAAGAGATTTCTGAAGCTAGGAATAATGCCATCAAGATCTCTAATGATTGACAAGTTCTTTGTGCAAAACTCTTGACTTGTGAGACATAAAGGAATATAAGAAATCTATGCAATATATAAAGAAAAGATTAAAACTCTCAAGATGTCTCAAGTTGCCTTGGAAGAGCTAGTCATCAACAAAGAGGAAGAGCTTAATTGTGCTATGGCTTACCATTGGTCATTAGAACAAATGATCAAAGACTTTGGACAATATCAATAGGTCACAACAAATGTGTTATGACAAGAGTGGCATTGGCTTTTGTGGTGACAAGGAGCAAAAACGGAGTGCATATACATCTCATGATACCAGAACTCAAGGAAAGGAAGAGCAAATAATTCAATATGAGGATGGACTTCTCAATCTTCCTAGAGTTTGTAAAGTCAAAGAAAAGAAGGTACACCCTATTTTTATTTGTCATCATTATGGTATGTATGGTCATATTTGCCCTTAATGTTATGAGTTGTATGGGAGAGTGTCTCAAAGAAGTAGAAGAAATTTTAATACCTCTTGGGGTAAGAGACATTTTGTTGATCATAATGAACTTAAGGGTCAACTTAGACCTTCTTATTTTGATTTTCTTAAGACCAAACATGAAGCGAGTTTGCATTTGCCTAGACCTTGGAGTAGGAGGTTGGAAACCAAGTCGAGATGGGTTCCCATTGAAAGAGAAAGGAACCACAACGTCAAGACACCACTCAAAAATCGCAATTCCCACGACATTGTTAATATTAAAGCGGTGGGTGAGAAAGCTTGACTCGATTTAACATGTTTATTTAGTTTTTTTTTCTCTCTATGTTTTTGGGTTTCTATTTGTTTTTCGTTTTGGGTCGGTTTGTGTGTGCTTATTTGTTTTCTTTCTTGCTTTGTTTAACACCCCCTGCAAAAAAAAAAAAAAAAAAAAAAACAAAATATATATATTTTTAGTATGGTTTTGCAAGCTTGAAATTTTTGATAATTTCTTGGTATATATTGGAATTGATGAGAATATCCATTACATGTTAATATGTGTGTGCCATATGTGGTCATTACTCATTTTGGAGTGCGTGTACTTTGATTAGTATGTCTCATTCTGTACACACTCTTGGATTAGCAAATATCAGAATCTTCTACATAAGTGATCAAATTTCTCTATGGACTTCTAGCATTGTATCTTTTGCTTTTCTAGAGGAATTGATGTATACTAGCACACCATGGGTGATGTTGAGTCTCTTAACCACCTTCCATCTTTTTGCATCTCCACGGCTTTCCCCTCAGTTCTTTGTAGTCAAGGCATGTGGAAAAGGTTATTAGAGTCACCAACTAGGCTATCCTTATTTTATCCATACTTCTCTAGTTTTGTTTCCATACTCTTGAGCATGAAAGCTGCCAATGAATGCGCAAAAGAAAGAAAGAAAATTCAAATAAAAATAAAAATCTGATTCATTGACTGAGAGGGAGCCTCCACATGTACTCAACAAATACTCCTTGATTCTTAGTGGTTTGACTTTCCTAAGTTGTGTTTACATTCTCTTGCTGGAGGTCTAGCTATCAGATCACTACTAGGATTTAAATCTAATGTTTATCGATCTCCAAGAGCCACACACACACTTTATTATGAGATCTATGCTTTTCACATGTTGTATCACATTTTTTCATGAGAAATCTTCTAGAGGTTGTGCACATTGTGTTTTCAAGTAATTGTGTTTCTTGGATATTCTTATGTATTTTAAGGTACAAATATGAAATTCCTCGCTTAGTTCCACCATTTTATTTTTATCTTTTTCTTTTTGTTCATTTTTTTCGGTGTTTGTGATTACTTTTAGTGAGAGGGAGTTTGGATAATCATTTCAAGGGTTTTTTAGCATGAACTTACATTAATTGGTTTCGTAAGGGAGATTGGCATTAGTTGGTTTGCATGTTGCTATGCACTGCTTAGTTATTGCTTACTTCTTGCATGCTATTGATAATTGTCCTTGCTTGCGCTGTTTATGCTCTTGCTTTAGTTGATTGCGCTTCCTTTGACAATTCATGACAAAAATGGGAAGAATTTTGAGGGGGAGAATTTTGATTGTTTTTGCATATTTCTTATAATTTCCATCTACTCATGCTACATGTTCTAAAGTCTCCAATTTTCATCTATTCATACTTCCATCTATTCATGCTTCAAGATAATCTTGTCATATGTCTATTTTTATCATATACTCTTGTTACAATAATAGCTATGTCTATTGCTTTCATATACTCTTATGACACTAATAGCTATATCTATTGCTTTCATATACTCCTGTGGTACTAATAGCTATTTTGTAGATCTTGACTGTAACATTGCAAGGGGGTACTCATGCGCGTTAAACAGTTCAAACTCTCAACTTCTTTAATCTTGTCTCATAAGTGCAATGTGAAATATAGATAAGAGTCCAGATTTGGCAACTTTTTATGGAACATCCGTTTTAATACAGATTCTTTGCCAAAAATGGACTACATCACCAGATCTTAGAATTTCCATCTAATATTTTTGAAAAAATTAGGAAACCCGTGACTCGTACCAATGCCACTGTTCATTGTAACCAAAGATGTTTGGCTCAGAACCTTAGGTATAAGTTGAGAAGGTCATTAATTGAGCATTCCCCCTCACTCGATTAAAGATCAGCCTTTACTAAACCATAATATGAGTTTTATTGACTTTATATGTTCATATTCTGATTATTAAATTTACTATATGAAGGATACAAGTATAGACTATACCATTTATTTTGGAACAACATGGTTTCATGTGTTTTGAAAGAGTTTTGAAGATGTACAACCCAAAGAAATTAAGTTTACAAACATGAAAAATCAACATCATTCTAAATTAAGCGACACAACCTCAATCCACCGGCATTCATACAGTTATATTAAGTACGCAAGTAGCCACATTATAAGATGCTTAAACATAGTAAACAAAATACACACAAGCATGATGCTAAAGTATAAAAACTTACATGTTTACCGACGTCCGGCGAACAGCTACAAAATAGAGTTAGCAAAATATGCATGATCTTATATACAAACTTCTAATGCAATTCACTCATGAAATGCAACTAAAGATTTGGCTTGAATCATCTCAAGAACATGAAGTAGTGCACATAATCACATAGGAATTGATTAAATCTACAAATGCAAACTAAGCCAAATCAAAATACATGAAACATGGATACAAAGTATGAATAAAATGAAGAACAAAATATGATGCTTGTGCAGAAATACGGAAAGTAAGGAAAAGAATGAGATAGAAAGAAATGGGGCGGGGAATTATTATAATGCTTGAAAGAATAATTACAAACCAAATTAGAGAAGGAAGAGGAAAATATTACAACAAAATAAAAATCTCACAAAACACTCAAATAAAAAAAAACAACAAAATAAAAACTTCAAGTGTCTTCAAGATTGTCGAAAACTAGTATGCTTAACGCCAAAAGGCTACTCCATTTTGTCCCAAAAGAAGCTAACCAGTAGGCAAAATAGGCCGACCAACCAACTAGGCCTAGCAAAGCCTATCTTGCTACAACATCGAGAAAAGAACAAACAGGAAATATGTAGGTAGCTCAACTAACCACTTCTGGTTAGCTTACAACAAAACTAATATTCAACTTAAAAAAGAAAATGACTATAAGATTGAAAGTGCAAGAAAATAAATGACTTGAAAACTAAACGCTTCCGGTTAGATTACAGCAAAACAATATGAAACAAGAGCAAGAAAATAAGCAAGAAAATAAATTTGAGCTAAACTAGCCACTTGGATTACAACAGAACACTATAAAATAAAAAGCAAGAAAATAAATATAAGGTAAACTAACCACTTGGATTATAACAAAACATTATGAAATATAAAGTAAGAAAATAATTATGAGAAAGAACATATAAAAAATGAAATAATTGAAATTCACCTTCCAAAGAAAGAGTGCACTTCTTGATTTCCAAACTTCCTCTTGATCAACCTCAAGTTTGAGAATTATGTTTTTAATCCTCAATTCAAGAGCTTGGAATTTGAGCTTCAAAGGTGGCTTTGGACAAGTGTAGGAAATGATCACTTGGAACTTCACAAAGACTATTCTCTCTTTGATCAAAACTCTAGAATTTGACTACAATAACATGACTTGGATAACTTTTGGAATAGAAGATGAGATATAGTGTATTGTTTGAGAAATGAAAGGTCGTAATTAACACTAAATTTTGGCTAAATCTTGAATTCAAACCTTAAACTCTCTTCTTCTCTATCTCTAGCCTTCTCTTCTCAATCTATCATCCTCCTCCTCTCAACAATCTGATTTATACATATAGGCAACACAAGTGAAGAAATGGTGGAAGACAAGAATGGAGCATTAATGAAGATAATGGAACAAATGGAGCATTAATGAAGCACTAATGGAGTTAATGGAAGACAAAAGCGGAGCATTAGCTTCAATGGATCAAGCACTAAGCAATGAAGGATGAGTGTACATGCATTCAATGCATGAATGGGTTAGAAAAATGGGTTTGGAAAGTGCCCACCTGAACCACACAAAAACTGGTTTAAATTGTTTGGAGGCAGTCGACCGGTTAGAGGAGAAAAAATTGTTTCGCTCTGATTCGACTCCGTTTCGTTTTGGATGCCTCACGGGAAGTTTACGGTGGAGAGTAATGCTCAAATTGTATCTTTTTTTACTGAGGATTGTGCAAAAAACATATTCTTATTTTCATCATCGGGTACTCAAAAGAAAGCATCCAAGTCTTAGGGTAAGTTAAAATGGGGTGTCTACATTGACATTGAGAAAGAAGTTAGTTTTTATTGGTTGTAATGGGTTAGGGTGATTAGGAATTTATTTGTTTTTTCATGGAATTGCCAAAGGGAGAGATTGTTAGGTTTTCATAATTGGCAATCTCGATTGACAAAACTCCGTTCAGTTGTAATTTTATTCATTCTTAAGTTTCAATGAGGATATGAGTGTTTAGATATGAATCCAACCCAAATTGTGCCTATGTAGAGGAGTCTGTGATCTTAATCCTGTCATGTTTGCCACTTCATTGACTAAGTACGGGGATAAATGCAGTCAAAGTTGTTTGATCGTTCAAGCGGTCATTTGTGCGCTCGAGCGAAGAAAAAAGATCATTTGGTACTTTTGCAGAGCGCCTAAACTTTTGGGAAGAAAGTTTTACCACTTGAGCGGTGAAAGTTGTGCTCAAGTGGTCAGCCTATATGTTTCACATCGTCTTTAGTCACACCACTCAAGTGGTGAAATGTGAACTCAAGTGGTCTGCGCGATCCTATTTTTTATAAAGTGCATTGTTCGTTGGTTGTAGGTTTTGTGCCATCCAAATTTTTAGAGAGGAAGAAAATACAAAGTGTTTTATATTGGAGTGTGCTTTATGAGTGTTTTGTTGATGATTTAAGAGTGATCAATGGATTCATGAACTTTATAGAAACATCATCAAGGGGTTTATTTTCTTTTATTCAAAAAATGGAGACTTGTTCTTCGGTAGATTCCGGGGAACTTTGGCCTAAAGTTTTAGTGGATTACGGAGTGGCTTATCGTCGTGGATTCGACAACAGCGTTGTGGATTCAACGTTGGGTAAGACAATTTCGAGATGAAGACAGTGGTGCAAGAGGCATATTGAGGTCAGTTCAATTTGGGCATGGATTCACTAGGTAATTGAAAGTACACTTATGTGATTCCTTTTTTGTCTTCTTAGTGGATTGTTTTGTGGTTTTGGCCCGTGATTTTTTATCGCAATTGGAGGCGTTCCAATTGTGGTTTTTCCATATTAAATTGTCATGTCGATTTATCTCTGATAGTTTGATTGGGATTGTTATTTACTGTTTAAAATTGATACATAATCACAAATCAATATCTCGGGGATTTTCAGATTTTTCAACCTTGATGAATCCGATTAGGTGGTGTAGATTGTTGAGAATTAAGTTAGCTTTAGGTCTATGGTGAAAGTTCTAAATTTAAACACACACGAAATAGGTCCTAATTTCTTTCTCGTTAAAAACCAATAAAGTGGTTTTGGTAGTACTCAATGAGACTACTTGCAAACACCATCCTAGTGATTACCAGAGTCATATTTACCGCCCCTTATTTTATCAAAATGAATGATTGATTAGTTGTGGATTTGAACAAGTACATGGCATAAGGTTTCTAAATGAAAAACTTATGTTTTTGGGCATCAGCATCTCATTTGCATCTATCTCATGATATTGTTAAGTTTCATGCACTTCATTAAGATTATCCCTATTGGGCTTTATACTCATCCCTGTGTGGAAATAGTTTTTCAAGTGTGGACGGTATACCTCTAACAAAGTAATGACTTCGGAGGATTTTGTAGCATGAAGCTCATTTTTTATTTACGTTATTTTATACAGTCAAGGGCTTATTAGTATTGGTCTTAAAACCCACTTTTGATGTAACCGGGTAAGGCCTTAGAACTTTTAGCCATTGGGTATAGTTTGTATTTATTGAACTTTATGTATTGAAATCGCATGCTATAGATTGAAACCTTATGGATTATGAATGTATCAATGCATGTGGTTTCCTTTTGTAATCTCCATTTTGGAAATCAAAAATGAAATACAGGGTTGCTGTATGATTGTGATTCTTAGAATTTTTATAAATAACTATTGCTTCCGCATTGTTGGTGTCATGCCTCAAATTTTATATTCAAACACATTACCAAAACCTTTAAATAAAGTCCAACTACATGACATGTATAGGAGTAACATTACACTTAAGTAAAAAGAAAATGTTCTCTCTCGAATAAATACAACAATAACACATGCCAAGGTTTACATTGAAATGCTCATAGTAAATAATTACATGAGGAGACACTCATAAATCTCAATATCCAACATATCTCTCATTTACACTTTGTATTACAAACATACGTAAAAGAAAATTAGACTTCTCAAATCTTTAAACCGATGTTTCCGACTGTAATCCTGAAAATGGTAAAAATAACGTGGGATAAACAAATATGTCCAATAGGGATCTATCATGATTCTCAACAATAAGATCGATAGATATATGTGATCATGAATGCTAACAGATGATATATAAATACTTAATGTGCCTTTTATACTCAAAATAAATTATGCACAGGTAATACTATCCTCATGAAAATCTACTAAACCTTTCGAAGAAAACACTTTTCTTTTATCTTCTTACCATTCTTGTATAAATTTCTGGCAGTCTTTCTTAAAAGTCATTTTTTATGCATTACTAATGATCATACATATAACTACACTTATTTCAACACATACCAAATAACCAATCCATATAATGCAAATCAATTCATTTCCATTTATCTCATTTACACATACCAAGTCCATTATAATTATCTCGCACAAGTCCACAACCAACAACCATCTCCATCACCAAGCCATATCAACGAACCACATGCTTTTTCAAGCGCTATTTCGAAAGGAATGCAGAACTTCTATCAAGCGCCATGTTTTACTAGTCACAAGGTGAAAGGAACGCGGAACATCCACATATCTCAATAGACCACACGCTTTTTTGGGTGCTACTCTAAAGGAATGCGGAACCTCTATCAAACACCATTCTTTACCGATCAAAAGCTAGAAGGAAATGGACCCTTATTCCAATATCACAATCCATCAATTTGTCATGTGGTTCTTTATTACAACTCATGGATAAACCACCAACATCATTCATTTATTCCATTATACAATTAACCAACAACACATTCCATAATAAGCATAAGATTTATCTTTAGAAACAATTACAATTTGTTCTACACAATATTCTTTACTTCTCTACAATTAACACCAACTCTTTATATTCAATTATATAACGCGATTGGTATCATACACTTTCCAAAACTTTATTAATTCATTTTCTATTATCAATTCCTCCAACAGAACCCTCATATACCATAATCATTCTCACAATAATTAATTATCATCATTTATACTAATCTTAACAAATCATGAACTTTTGAGAATTTAAGGCCAACTGAAATAATTCATCATTTTAAAAATAAAATCCATAACTAAGGTTTGACAAAAATTAGGGCTTTTTACTTTAAGGCACAAAATCACGTTCCAATTGTTCAAAACTTCCTTAAGTCTCATAACTTATAAAGTTAACTCCCTTGATTTGGAAACCCTTACTTCATCTATATGCTTTTAAGAAAAATCCCTCAACGTCAGGTTTTTATGCATTACCAACATACCACTCATCTATCTATAAGAAAATATTGAAGAGAAGCAAAGAAATTTCTACCTCTAGCAAGAAGAGGAAAAACCTCGAAATTCCAACATCAATGAAAACATGATCCACTCAAATTGATAGGAAGCCCTTGTTGTGCTCTTCATTTTTATATAAGGAACATGGGTGAGAATCTTACTCTAAGGAGATAAAATTCAAGACTTTGTGAGTTTGGAACTCAACAATAGCTGGAAGGGGAGAGAGAGAGAGAGAGAGAGAGAGAGAGAGAGAGAGAATCTGATAAGAATGAAGAAAAGTGACTCAAAAATGACTTTTAAAGACCCAGATCTTGAACAGACCGTTCAAGCGACCACTCCTACGCTCGAGCGTCAGAGACACCACACCGCTCAAGCGACCAACCCTATGCTCGAGCGAACATCAACAGCTCCCAAAATCTTAGACCTGCAAAATTACTAGAAGTTTCGCAAGACTGCTCAAGCGATCACTCCATCGCTCGAGCTATGAAAAAAAAAAAAAAATTCTAGAGTGCTACAGTTGGTTTTTATTAATAATGGGATTGAATGGTAATAATGGCTTATATTCAACGAGTTGGGTTTTAATATTTTGGGGTTGTTGTAGATCCAAAGTTAGAAGTAGTTCAGATTGAATAGAACTTAAGTAAATTTGTTTATAAATAAATATACGTGAATATTCATATAATAGTTTAAACATAAATATATAAATATAAATATATATATTACCAAAGTATTTTTTTGAAAAAAAAAAAAAAAAAAAAAAAAAAACATGTTCAAGTTTTTATTTTTATTATAATAGATATGTATTTATCAATTTAATAAGTCAATGGGTCAAGTGATTCATGGATTGGATATAGACCAAGATAATTATTTAATGATTAGGTCGAAGTCAAGTTGGCATAAAAAATGAGTCAACCAACTTCAAGGTTACTTTTAATGTCTACCCCAACTCTAGGTCTAGAAACCAACCATTACATAGTCCATTCCATATCTTTAGGGGTAGATTGGTAGTGGCAAATTAGTACTCCCAAGCATTTTTTCTTAACATGAGTTATGACATAAGACAAATTATAATTTTTAAAACATGAGTAGGCAAATTTTTCGGCTTTACAAAATAGACAAAGAATAATTAGTACATTGACAAATGTAATTTACTATATCAGCGGTTTAACTTTGACATAGAATAAAGTAAAATTACATAACTCATAGAATGAAATGTATTCATTTTTCATCGTAAATGTAGTTTTTGTAATTTGTTATATTCTTAATAAATTTTTACCAATTAAACTATGAATATGTATCTTTTATTTTTAAGAATTTAGAACACACAATGAAATTTTTTTTTTTAAATAATTTTAAAAGGTTAAAACTTAATTGATTCTAAATTATTTTTCTAATATATTTTTAGTAAATATTATGTTATTATTTAATTTTTGATTATTTATTTATTCTTGCGCATAATACAAGTATTGTGCTAATATTTATATAAACAACTTAAGCTTACTTCTTAAAAAGTAATGAGAGTAATATCTAAATTAATAAAATCAAATAAAGATATTACCTTAAATAGAGGAGAAAAACTTATAATTTGAAATGTTTTAGCGAAGAAAAATTAAGTAGACTAGTATTGTGTTTGATTGGGAGATTTAGAGAGGGATTTGAAAACGAAAAGGGAAAAGGTGTGTGAAATTAAGTGAAATATAAGTGTGTTTTATTCACATTTCACCTACCTTTTCTATTTCTCTTTTTAAATCCTTTCTCAAATCTTCCAACCAAACACAAAATAAATTTAAGTATGGCCAACGTAATTTTTCAAATATGAAATTAATCCAAATGTTGTAATTTAAAATGTGAAAGATTACTCATATGGATTATGATACGAACCTCAAAATCAACAAAGTATCATCTCATTGAAGACATATATATTCAAGATGTCTCTTTTTTTTCTTTTTCTTTTTTTTTTCTTTTCTTTTTTTTTTTTTTTAATCATATTAAGTCGGTGGACTTTAGAAAGACTGTTGAAAAATGTTAGAACTGTCAGGCTATAAATATATATATATATAACAACTATTTAACGGTTTGAGTTTCATCTTTTTTTTTTCGATTGAATATTTTTTCGTAATTACACAAACATTCTTGATTAATTATAGCAACAGGTTTTTTCGTAATTATGCGAATATTCTTGGTCAATCATCAAACAGGTTTTTTTCATAATTACGCAAACATTTTTGATCAATTATGAAACATAAATCTTTTATTTTTTAACAAATTACAAATACACCCATAAGGTTTGTTTAAAATATGAATCAGTCCTACAATACTAGAAATTACAACTATCGTTTGTTATAAATTTTCATTTAACACAATACTCAGGAAAAATAAAAAAAAATAAAAAAAACAATTCTCTCATGCAATAATAAATTATCAAAATTGTTTATTAAAAAATATTTATTATATCATTAAAAACTGTTAATTAATTTAATGATTTATTTATTAACAAAATGGTTAACTGAAAAATATTTTTCATATCATTAAAAATTATTAATTTACTTAATGATTTACTTATTAATAAAATTGGTAATTTGTTCTACGAGTATGATTTATGTATTAATAAAAATAGTTATTTGTATATATGTATTTCTTTTGCTTCTTTATTAGTTCAATGAATTATTTTATTAGTTTTTTTTTTTAAATGTGAAAATTATCTTAGTATTTGTTTTATATTTATCTGTTAAGAAAAGTTACACACCATTTTTTTTTTTATATAAATTCAGAAGAAATTTTAAAGACTCATAAATTCATCCAAAATGATATAGTAATAAAATTAGAGTCTACATCATTGGGTGTATAACAAATCAAAAAATGATGCATATCATACTACATAATTCTATTATATATCTAATGATTTATTCTATTCAATTTCATAAAATAATATTTTAATTTTTTTTAAATTATCAAAATACAAAACTTAAATATACTGTAATAATAGCACATGCCTTGCACGGGCCTTCTTAAACTAGAATATATATATATATATAGCTTTGTGTGATTTCCTTTACAATCATATATAATTATTGTATTTATTAATTAATTATTTTAATTTTTTTTTAAATTTTTGATTTTATTTTTTTATTTCAATGTAATGTTTGTTTTAATACGAAAAATATAGGGGAATTTTTTTTAAGGTCTCTAATATTAAAATTTTATTGCATAAAGGGCATGCAATATTTTCATAGTGATTAGGGTCCCTCAACATTTTTTTAGAGAAATTTCTCTAGTTTGCTCAATTTTTCTGATTTTTTTTTCTGTGTTTTGAAATTTCTCTAGGTTGAAATTTCTCTGTATTTTGATCAATTTTCTCTAATTTACTCACAATTTTCTTTATGTTTTTACCAAACTAGAGAAAATTGAACTAGCCTACTAATATATGTAGACTAGTGTTGTTACCTAAGCATCATCGCCACAGTAATGTCCACATGTTATCTTCAATCTAAACCTTAACCTTGAGATATAGAGCATCGCTACTACTTTTTCTTTTTCTTCTTCTTCTTCTTCTTCTTCTTCTTCTGCAATCGTTCTTACTGAACCCAAGCCTATATTCACCTCTACAAGTGCTTCGCACTCGCAACTGTTGCTAACATCGGCCCTAGTTTTGACTTCTTGAGTTGCGCTATCAACAAAATCAGCGACTTCGTCACCCTCCGAGTTGATCCCAAGTCCACATAGGCCACATCTTCATATCCCACATTGATGGCGTTGCCAATTCCTTCAACAAACTCACCAAAGACCCTTTTATCAACTGCACTGGTATTGTCGTAATTGTCGTCCTCAAGATGCTCAATGTCCGATTGGTCGGCCTTTCCCTCTCCTTTCACGAAGGCTTGCCTTTGGGCAGCTAGAGAAGAGCATAGCATAGGAGAAAAGAATATGACAGAGAAAAGTGAGAGGTTTGGTGCGAGAAAAGACAGGAGAGAGAATGAGAAAGTAGGTGTTGTACATGGGTATGGGTGAGGGACCTTAGGCTACAGAAAAATTTATTATGGACCTCTCCCATTACTAAAAGTTGGATAAGGATGTTTGACCAATAAATACAAAAATATAATGGAATTCTTATTTTGTAAGAGTTAAAAATTAATAATTTCATTATATTTCACTAAATTTAATGGCATTCGGCCTTTATTTTAATTAATTAAGTATTATTCCCAAAATAAGATTTTTCTTCTCGAAATTGATTAGAGTAGAAGATTAAAGAAATCAAACCATTCATATTGTACGGTTCGTTGAGTATATCATCAATAAATAAAAAAAATTTAATCGAATATATTTTGAATTGTTTTAAAGAACTCCATACTATTTTCCAAAAATAAGAAGCATTTTTATGGAGAAAAAAAGGGGAAAAAATGTTTTTCTAAAAACCAAAATATATATATATATATATATGGAAAGTTCTATTTACACACTATATAAGCTCTCAATACACACCACAAATGGTTGTTTGGATATAAACTTAGTTTGGAAATAGTAGGCTATTTTAATAATTTTTTGACTTTTTATAAAAAAAAATTGTGCAAAAAAATAGAGACGTGATGTGACAAAAAAAAATATAAAAGGACAAAAAGTATGTTATTTAGTAGCATCGCAAACAATTTTCAAACAAATGTCAAATATTCAGATTTAAATTATTAATAAAAATAAATTATTCAAATATAAATTTTGTTCAATTATTTATATTCAAACAGCTGTTTTATGTTCATAAATTTATACCTGTATAGAATTTGTACAATTTTGGACAATCCTATATTTAACTTTTGTTCGAATATTTATATTCGAACACTATTACTGTATGTAGTGAGAGTTTGTACGATGTGCAAATAGAATTATTCAAAAAAAAAATACATATATGAAAGCTGATTTTTTCAACATAATCCTCCAAACTCCACCCAAAGAAAACCAAAAAGAAAGAAACCAAAATAGGAAAAAATGAAAAATTTAAAAACAAGCCAAGAACAAAATAAGAAATTTAAAAATAAAAAAATAAAAAAAATAAAAAAACTTTTGGCAAGTAATGCTTAGAACATGTGTTAACTTTTAATTTGTTACATACCTAATGATATAGGATTTTAATTGATAAAATAAAATTAATGATTTATTTTATTATAAAAGGTCAAATCCGGATTGTTTTTGTTTTTGGAAGGGTAATAACTATGTACCTTTATTATGACTTTAATTATGAGTCTAAATTCTCTAAAGTGGTTTTATAGTTTTCTTTTAAATAATTAATATTCAATTTTACAAAAATTAAAAATATAATAATAAAAAGTTGAGAGCATAACAATCATATTAACAATTATTCTAAAACCACTTTTAAAATGATGGCTCTAAAAGATCCCAACTCCAAATTATAGGTAGTTATTTTTATTTTTTCATCTTTTCAATCACATGGTCTCTCATTACTAAGTCAGACCCAAAAATATTTTTGGACTATTAGGCTATGCCATGAGTAAAATTTTGGTGCACCTACCAGTAAGTTTCATATATAAAATTTAAAATTTATCTAATTTCAAAACAAAACACTTGTACCAATTAGTCTAATATATTTTTAATTGATACTAAAAAATCTTTTCTTTTTTTTTTTGTAACTTTAAAAACGCTGCTACATCCCACTATCACCGGACTTCTATCAAACAGTCACCAGAGATTTGTTGGAATATTCAATGTCATCGGGAAGTCGGCAGAGTATCACCGGAAGTTTACTGGAGTGTTCTGAACGTTACTGGAAGTCACCGGAATGTCAGAATGTTTGTTGAATGTCAAGAAAATCATCAGAGATTCACCGGAATGTTCAAAATATTGCCCAAAAAAATTGAGAAATTGTAGTGAAAAAACATAGAAAAATGTGTTAAATATTGATAAACTGAAAGGAAAAAAAAAAACAAAACAAACAAAACAAAACATAACATAACAACAATGAGAAATATATATATATATTATTTTTCAATTTTTGTAGGGTTTAAGAAAATAATCTCCAATATTGATTAAACTGAAAAGTAAGCTTTAAAGCTGTAAAATGTTACAGTTTCAAAGTACGATTCTATTAAGCTTTTATCCTTATTAATTAAACTGCAAAACATGTTATGAAATTGCAAAATTTTACAGTTCGAAAGAATGTTATGAATCTATAAATTTATAGTTTTAAAGCATGATTCATTTTAGTACCAAAAAACTGAAATTGTAAAATTTTACAGTTTTCACTACCTGTAACTAAAACTTAAAAATAACTTGTTCAAAATTTAAAAATTTTCTCCATTAAAATAGGAAAATAGAAATGTGAGAAATCGAATGAGAGAAACAGATATAAAGAGAATATTGTACTCCGACAACTTTTTTTGGTTTAGATCTAGTCAAATCTCCTGTAAATTTACTCAAATCTGATGTAGATTTGAGTAGATCTACCAATCTTCTTTGTCGGAAACTCGTCCTTTTCGGTATCGGTGAGGGTGAAGTAAAAAGTCGATGGTCGGTGGTTGCCGGTGAACCCCAAGCAATTATGGTCGTCGGTCACCGGTGACTATATATTAGAAAAAGAAAGAGAATAAGTAAGGCATGGTCACCGATCACCAAAAATCAAGAAGAGAAAGATGTAGAGAAAAACGAACACAGAGAAAAATGAAGCAGAAAAATACGTAGTAGACTTTTGAGAGTATTCAAAAGGTTGTGAGATTAAATAGACTTATTATATTTTAAATAGGACTTCCAAGTAATTTGTCCTTAAATTTTTAAGTCAATGCATCGAATGGGCCTGTCCATACATGTTAGGCCATTCTATTGAGCTAGATTGTAGATTTACCAAATTTAACCTAAATTCTTTGCATAATTTTCAAAAGCCCTCTACCCAATTAATTCTATCAACCAAACTTAACGGTAGAATAGAAAATAAAAACACCTCTACCCAATTAATTCTATCAACCAAACTTAACGGTAGAATAGAAAATAAAAACACAAATTGAAGAGGAAAAAAGAAATACAAACCTTATGGAGAAAAGAAATTCTTATATATATATTGAATAATCCTTCGTAGCTCGAAATCCCTTTGGCCCGTATGGCTCGACTTCCCAAGACGATGTCGTTTTGGCCTTTTTTTTTTTCTTGTCTTTCTTTCCCTTTTATATTGCTGAACAAATGAAGGAAAAGAGAGAAGAGAGAAGAAGAGAAAGAGAGAGAAGAGAGAAAATGGAAGGCGGGAGAGAGAGCACCCATCACCAGCACTGCCATCGTCTGTGTGTATACACAGATCTGTGTACCTCTCTCTCTTTCTGTAGTATCTCTCTCTCTCTCTCTTTCTGTGTATCTCTTTCTCTCTCTGTTCTAAGTTATGGAAGAATAAAAGAAAAAAAAAACAGAGCAAGAACAGATATGTTGTTGATGATGATGTGTTGTTGATGATGATGATGATGTGTTGTGATTGTTGGTTGTTGTTGTTGTTGATCTTGATGTTGATGCTCTCTCTCTCTCTCTCTCTCTCTCTCTCTCTCTCTCTCTCTCTCTCGGTTCCTTTTCTCTCTTTCTTTTCTCTCTATCTTCTTCATCTTCTTTATCTTCTGATTTTGTTTTTGATTTTGGGATTGATTTTAGATCTTGATTTTGGATTGTGGAATTCTGTTTTTGAGAGAGAGAGAGAGAGAGAGAGAGAGAGAGAGAGAGGAAACTATGTAGAAGGCAAGGAAGGGAAAGGAAAAAAAAAATCGGGCCATTCGAGCACAGGTTTTGCCGAGTTACATAGCACGACTGATATATGTTTTTGAACAACATAAGGATTGGTTATGCTGTTTGTGTACTTTTTGTATGCCTTGGTTGTTGTTTGTTGGTTGAAGTCCATGAAGCAATTGGGTTTCCATATAGATGTTATGCCTTTGTATTTGAGCTTGTTTTCCTATTGAATGGGACCGGAATGGGCATTTTGAAGGCATTTTTCCTTGGGTAGCTATTGGACTCCCACAATGACCTTTGGGAATTATTTGACTGTTTGGTTCCATTCTTTGGTGGGTTGTTGTTGAACGGGCTTTAAATGATTGAAATGGGCCTTTTCAACCTAGGATTTTGAGTGTGTCAAGTCACTGAAAACATTGGGCTTTTAATTCTGGTTGCACCAAGTAGGAGTGAATAGCGGATATTTCGATCCGTCCAAATAGACTGAACCGAACCAATCTACCACATTTTGGATGGATGCGTGATGACGAACGGACGATTGCGGATTGCTTTTTCTAATCTGCCCAGTTTTGGACGGATGACAAATTTGAGGTTCCTTTGGCCACAACCGAACTATCAAACCACGAGCACCCCTAGTAATTTAGAAGATTTTGTGTTTTTAATTTGTTTAGATATTCTATTTGTATTTTTAATTGAAAAAGAGTTTAAATATTCTACTGTGTTTTCAATTTGAAATTCTTTTTATCAAATGTCAAGTATTGATATTTGGTATTTTTGTGTGGAAACTATAAGCGTTAATTTTGTTATTTTTTAAAAAAATCAAATTAAATAGTTTTTGAGTAAAAAAAAGTAATGAAATAGTTTTGATAATGTATGATTTTTATTTACATATTTATTATCGGTGTTTGACAATTTACTTAATAATTTTTTAGTTATGTTGAGTTGGATTGTTATAAATAATTAAAAAAAATGTTGACAAATTGTTGTATTATGTTCAAAATTTGTAAAAGTTTAAACCGCCTAACCAATTCACATCCATCTGTCAATCCACTCAATCTGCATTCGTCAATCCGGTGGACAGATGCGAATTGATTTTTTCTAATCTGCCAATTCAAAAGATGGATGGCGAATTAAAAAAATTTCAACCCCAACCGAACCGCGAACACCCTAATACCAAATCATAGGAGGCTTGGATCATAGGAGGCTTGGACTTTTGTCCTGTCAGGTCATTTGAAGGCATGGTCTTTTGATGCAGAAGATATGTATGATCTTCTTCGGACTTCTGTTGTAATAAGTCATAGATGAATTGGGCTTTTGAAATCCGAATGTCGAATGCTAATTGTGGTGTGAGAACGTCCGTTCTCCATTTCGCTCCACCTTATGGGCGATATTTGAAATGACAGATAGCATGGCTTTATGATAATGAGTCACATCTATTGATATCATCTGGTGTGTATACTTGTTCCAAAAAGTGATAACAACAGGCAATATAGTAGTAGATTTTTTTATTTTTTTTTATAGCTTTGTTTAATTTAATTATTATTTTTATTTTTTTTTTTTTGTGTATTAAATGAGTTTATTTATTTATTTTGACTTTTTAGGTTGCTTTTAGACTAGAAATTTTTAGAATTTAAATAAAAACTCACTAAAGACAAAAGAAATAAAATTTATTGAAAAACATAAAAGACAAGAAAATCAACTTTACTAAAAAAAATTTTTTATCCAATTTTTTTATTTTAATTTTTATGAGATTTCAAATCTATAGAGAACCAAAAAATTTTAAAACTTCTGACAAAAGCATGGATTTTTTTGGGACATACACTAGGATGCTAATATATTAATAGAGTTAGATTCCTACAATCCTCCGATGTTGTTCCATTAACTCAAAAGCAAGACCTCATCCTACTGATATCTATGTACTCCTCTCATAAGCACTTAGGGTCCGTTTGACAAGAGAGTTCTAGGTTAATTTAGTCACTACACGACAGAATTGGCTAAATTAGCCACAAACCGACAAAAACACATTCAGGGGCGTAACTTACATATAAGGAGAGGTGAAATTACCAAATTACCCCTGGGTCAGTGTTCACACTATCACACCCTCGAACACATTCGCACCAGTTAGGTCATCCATTTTAGAGCTGAAGCAAACGAGGCGATCCAAATGGCGCTTGAGGGGAAGAAGAACGACAACAGAATTGACATTGGTGCGCCACCAGAGTTTATATCAGCGGCAACCCTGCAACTCAGGCTCTCAAAGATCTGGAATTTGAAGGTAAACTAAGCTTTCCCTTTTCTTTTTTGGTTTTTTTGAGGGGGGGTTTGTTTGCGTAATACCCTATCCTTCAACACGATCTGCTCGGTTGATCTTTGGAACCTATTGTTGTTGCAGCTTAAAAAATTTTCCTCCACTTTGGGTTACATTTTTTTCATTTCGACTTGCAGAATGGGAAAGCCACCATTATCTGTGGCACTCACTGCAAAACCTCACTTCGATTTTGAATCTGTCATGGAAATTAGACGTCACGGCCGATTAGTGGTTGAAAACACATTTTTCTTAACGATTATTTCAGGTTACGATGTCTGAATCTACCACCCCATGAAGAGAATGCAAAACCCATTTTCTGTTTTTTTTTTCTACCAATTTTTTGTGAAATCTGGAATTTCTACATCCTGATTTGTCACCCAATCTAAAATCAAAATTATTTTCTTCATAAATCTCATTGTTGTGCCTCACCTGAAATTTGAATGCTGAAATTAGATTTTTCTCAACTATGAAACATGCATTTCATATGTTTTCTCATTTTTCCCCCCTCATTTCTGGAATTTGTATACCAATTTTTTTGCAAGTTCTCTGAAAAGTAACTTCTGTGTTCATAACTCTGCCAATAGCTCCATGTGAAACATTTTGAATTTACAAACAATTGTCTCCATGTATCTCTATAAACAACAGAACCAGGAGTCCTGTTCATAACACTTTGTAATGTCTTTATCATGTCTGTTAAACAAATGGAAAGTTGTGTAAATCTGTGAATGAAATCTGATTCTGTGAACAATTTCATATCAGGAGTTCAATTTGATTTATTATAATTCTCATTCTCTTAAACACTGGTAGCTTGATTTCTTATAATTCTCATTAAAAATGAAACATTTCATTTTTAAAGTTCAAATTGATTTGTCAATGCTGAATGAAATCTGATTCTGTAAATGAAATCTGAAATCTGAAACCAGACTTAAATCTGTGAATGAATATCTGATTCTGTTACAAAATTGATTTTCGTAACATTGGTAAGTTGATTTCTTATTATTGGCATTTAAAAATTAAAAAGGACAATGCTGAATATTATCTATGAAATACCTATTGATTTGTCAATACTGAATGAAATCTGAGTCTGTGAATGAAATCTGAAATCTAAATGGGTTCTGTGAATGAAATCTGTGAATCACATTTGACTCTGCTACAAATTTCTGTTTTGTAACATTGGTAACGTCAATGTTGAATGAAGAAAGAAATGTAAATTTATGTATTGCTAACATTGGTAAGTCTGAATAAAACCCTCTGTTGTTGTATTCATAAATTTGAATAAAACCCTCTGCTGTTTTTGTGCATCAGGCGTATTCACAACTATTATGGATAACATAAACGTTTTTAATTGATTTGTTAAACACAACTACTCCATCAAACACAACTTCACTTCTTCAAACACAACTACTCTATCAGCGACAACTGACAAGTGTATTATGATCTCACCATTTGGTTGTACATACATGTATATCACATTGCATTACATTTATGTCACCGTGGTCTTCATGTTTGTATCCGAACTTTTTTTTTTTTTTTTTTTTAACTTACATGTTTTGACCAATCCTGGCCTAGGTCTTCTTTTCTAGATCACCTCCACGGTGAAACCATTTAGTTCTGATAGGAACCATCCCTGTCGTATTCATAACAAAACACCATATTTAAATTTTGGTTCATGCTTCATTCTCCTTGTAGAGTTCCATATGTTATGCGGATTTTATGCTTCACTATGGTACCAAATCTAAACCGTTGGATTTTCCCCTATGCTTCATCCATATGCGCTTACTGTCCCACCCTTTATCAATATTCTTGGGTTAGTAGAAAAATGGTCAAATTATATTAATATATGTGTACTTCGTTGTTTTAATGAGCATGGGATGAATCTACACTCCAATCATGTTCTGTCAAGTATTGTCATTGAATGTGGATGTGGATCCTAGAATTCACGTCAAATCTTAACCCAGAAGGTCTGAATCTATGGCCCAAATGCATATACACACACCCATATACACATATCCATGGATGATGATTGTTGTTACTGTTTACACACTGAATCTTAGTTCTTAAAATTGATATCCTAATGTAGAGCACATGGTTATGAAGTGCTTTAATAAAAAATTACTAGAACTGCTGCTGCCACAACTCTAATGTCATAGTCACTGCCTCAAGATGCTGCAACACCACTTATCCTGCCATCTCATCTGGCATCTATTTCCCTTCTACACGCC
This sequence comes from Camellia oleifera, assembly GCA_022316695.1. Classification (NCBI taxonomy): domain Eukaryota; kingdom Viridiplantae; phylum Streptophyta; class Magnoliopsida; order Ericales; family Theaceae; genus Camellia; species Camellia oleifera. Next base: position 80,020,220 of record CM039308.1, read on the forward strand.
ACGACTGCATGAAAAGTGAAAACACATTTTTATTCCCTGTATAGTACTTTTTTTAGCCAAACTGTATTTTACTTGCATGCGTGTTTAAATTAATGTTTTTAATGAAATCTTTGACGGGGTAGTTATGTTTAACTTGTGCATCAGCGTATTCAGTTCATGTTTAACCTGATACATGGATAACATAAACTAATTACTTATATGATTCATTGTCACTTCTGAATGTTTGTAAAGCATGGCATGGCTTCGTTTACCTCTACTGCAACTTCCCGTACATGGCCACGACGAATGTGTGCCTGTGGACATGGCTCCTGTATTGTTAAGATTTCCAGGTCCACCAAAAATCCAGGGCATCCCTACTTTGCATGTCCCCGCCCTGTGGTGAGTGACCCATTCTTTACCGGTCATAACTGCATGAACATTAACAACCCATTGACTAATAGTTCCATCATTTGCACTCATTAGCCCTGTGTCAGTTGGATTGGTTGGTGCGAAGAACCAAGGCGAGAGAACCAAGACTATGCGTCACCCAGAGAAGAAATTGTCATGCAATTGCGGACTGATGTCATAGACATTCAACAATCCTTGCGTGTCCTTAAGACCATTGTGTATGTGCTATGCATTGTCGTTGTCATTTTGTTGTTCCATATGTAAGCAACGTTAGGATGTTGTCAGTATGTACAAACACGTTACGAGGTTGTTAGTATGTTGGTAGTATGTTTTAGTATAACTTTAATCTGCCTTTGCCTTCCTCAACTATGAAACGGTAGACATATTAATGACTATCATAACTATGTCCACTACTGAGTTCCATGGAACCTGTGTATGTATCTTATTAATGTGCAATGGTTATATGCTGTCTAATTTAGCATCCTATCTCTCTGTTTTTTGTTATTAATGTGCAATGGTTTATGTGTTTGTATATAACAACCGAATTTGTGATGGTAATCTTTTGTAACCGTACATTAGTAATGGCTTCCATACGTACTTCTCCGCGTACCCAATCCAAAAGCAAAGGCATTGTAACGACCCCAAAATCCGTATTAGAGATTACCTTTACGGCCTTATGGGTTAATGCATTTTAATTTAATGATATGTGTTCAAATTGAGGAATTAACTGTTGAGACACAACTTTAAAATTGAAATTGCCGACCTTTACAGGTTCAGAAATCACAATTGAGGACTTGGATGTGTTAATGGAAATTTTTAAAACTATTTGGGAAACTTAATTGGAAATCTAATTTGCCTGATTCGTTAATGTACGTTTGGGTGGTTAACTTGGTACTGCAAATTGAAGGCCTTAGAGCATCTCCAGCAGCCTATGCATTTCACCAAAAATTGTACAATAGCCAGCCAATAATCATAAATTTCTTCTCCAGCAGCCTAGCTACTGTGAAGCCAAACCAACATTTTGCTACAGTACCTCGCTAGGAAAGACGAGGTACTGTGCACTAGCTCTAAATTTTTTTTATCATTTTTTAATTCAAATTTTTGTTTTTAAGAATATCTTAATAGAAGATATCTAAAGTATAATAATATTTTAATAAAAGATAGCTAAAGTAGATAGCCATGTTGGAGTGTATATTAAAAAAATAACTAGCTAAAATAGTAAAGTAAAATTTTGAATAGCTATTTCGACTATCATTGCTGGAGATGCTCTTAGAGGCTTCAGAAACCAAAACAGGGGACATATTTATGATCATCATAATTTTTAGAGTCATCTGGAAAGTTTAATTGAAATTTAATTTTGTGCGATTCGTAAGGGCGTGTTTGGCCCTCCTTATTTGTGATAAAGCTTATATAATTAAATATATAGGTGTATATGAGTTATATGAGTATGACTCATCTTTTGGAGCTCAAAAATATCTAAGAAGAGAGGAAGACCCGTGAGAAAGAGAGGCCAAGAGAGAGTGAGAGAGAGAGAGAGTTCACAATTGTTGGGAGCTTGAAGATGACTTGAAGAAATTGAAGAGAGAAGAAGGAGATCAACCATGGAAGCTTGGAGAAATTAAAGAGAACTATGAGAAAGTCAAAGAGGGAACTAAGGTAAGATAAATTATCTTGAATCTTTATGTTTGAGACATCAATTTCATGAAATCATGATAATAAGGGAAGCTTTGAACCCATTTGAGTTAGGGTTCAATGTATATATTTGATTGAACCTTGATTTTCTAAGAATTTCTTGATTGAAGAATTAAAGTCATTATATTTGTTTATTTTGAGGTTATGATGTTTGATAGAGATTAATAATGTGAAATTGGTCATGTATTAAAGGGTTTTGGGCTTTGATTTACATGTAATTAAGGTTTGATTTTGAAAATGAGAAGTCCCAAATTTTCAGCCATTTTCGGACTGCAAGCTGTCCAGGGCCGCACGTGCGGCTCTGTTTCCCGCACGTGCGGGAGACAAGCTTTGTCTAGCCAACTTTAAATAAGCATATCTTTTGCCTCGGGACTCCTTTTTAAGTGATTCTTAAGCCTAAAATCAAGCCCCGGAAGTCTAGTTTCCAATGGCAGTGGTCTCACTCCCAAATTCTAAATACAGAAATAGTTATGCCCAAATTAGTGACGACTGTTCACTTTCTGTCAACCAGTTTTGTACCATTTCTTCACCTAAACCATTTCCCATCGATTTCTCCTGTTTTCTGAGACATGGATTATAAATTATTAAGGAATAATGAGCTTGGTACCACCATGGCTAATTGATTGAACAATCAAAGAGAATAAGTAAAGGATCGAGTATAATCTCATATTATGTGTTGTGCACTGTACTTGTAGGTCGAGACGAGGACATCGTCCCATTACTACCGGGAGCTGATCACTGTGAGTAATAGTAGTGTAACGTTACGTTTCACTTACTTCTATGATTATGATTTATGTATTGTTGTTTGTGAATGGCCTATTCGATCGATATTGTGCTTTGATTAAATTAATAGATATGTTTGAATAATGGCATTGATATGGACCAAAGGTCATTCTGTCCCTATTAATAGAAGTGGGCCCGAGGCCATTATGATGTGAATGGTTCTGTCTCTATCAATAGTATGTAGTGATACATGTGCCTTATGGTAATAGTTATTATTAATGTTCTGTTATTCGCAAGACAACTATGTTTGTAATAAACCATGGGGAAATGTATGTGCACTATTGTATAACAGTATTCTGATGAATCTGGAGCTATTCTATTCATTCTGTTTATGCTATGACATGATATGAATTGTTTGGTCTTTAAGACCTAATGATTTCTAGTATGGAACAAAGTATTGTACGGAACTAAGTGTTGCAGTGCGAGTCACCTCTAGAATCCGTGCAAGACACCTCTTGAGTCCATACATATGTGAACTGGGCCTATGGCCAATCTGTGACATCTGGGCCTATGGCCGTTCTGTATCTGTTAGGCCTATGGCCGTTCTGTATCTGTTAGGCCTATGGCCGTTCTGTATCATCTGTGGGCCAGAGGCCGTTCTGTATTATCTGTGGGCCAGAGGCCGTTCTGTAAGATCTGTGGGCTTAAAGCCGTTCTGTATCACATCTGGGCTTAAAGCCGATCTATATCATATTTGTGGGCTTAAAGCCAATCTGTATCATATCTGTGGGCTTAAAGCCGTTCTGTATTATATATGGGCCCGAGGCCGTTCTGTATTATATGTGAACCTGAGACCGTATTGAAATATAGTTATGGATAAGACCTGTACATGGTTGGTATCTGTCTATTTATTTTATCTAAGGTTTTGCTTATTCAATTAACCTTCTTAAGTTGCTATTATTCATTGAGCCTTGCTCATTCTGTTTTATGTATATTTCTGTAGGTGAGTCATCGGGGGTTGACACTAGAGTTGTACTAAGGTTCATTTGTCTGCCAAGTCACCTGGGGTATGTCTCCACGTGGAGGCCTTAATTTATTGTTGGGAGTCTTATAAATTATTAAGTCTTATGTAAGAGTGTGTGAGATCTATATAAAATCTGTGATTGTATAGGTATATTTGGAATGCATTTAAATGCTTAAATCCAATTAAACCATCATGTATGCACAAGCTCAATGGATGTTGTCTTTTATTGATATTGCTTCCGCATAAGGCCCCATATATGGTTAAATATTATTTTAAAATTCTGTTTTGAGGCCTATATACAGGCCGGTCGTGGACCAAACTTTTAGGGGCGGGTTTGGGTCGTGACAGGCATTGTCACAGAGAAGTCAAGCAGTCTTGAAGAGACACATAATCAGTTCAGCCACAAGGCCTCATGGGACAGTGACTCAATCCGAGTTTTCCCGCAGTTGATTGCAAATGAGATTACAAAAGGAAATTGACCATTCCTAGTCCTCAGCCAAGCAGGGTACAAGTCCTTGGCAAGGAAATTTGAGAAAAAAACAGGAAGAAAACATGGCCTCAAATAGTTGAAGAATAAATACATAAGTTTGAAAAAAGAGTGGCAAGCGTGGACAAAGTTGATGGATTCAAGCAAAGGAGTGTTAGGGGTAGGGTTTGACAATGACACCGGTATGTTTCAGGCACCTGAGGAGTGGTAGGACAAGATGGAATCAGTAAGTACATGTTTCTTGCGTTTCATATTTGTCTGTTACCAGTACATTTAAACTTTTCAACTTAACTGCATTACTTGTTATATGAAATGTAACGTCTTCCTCTTTCATAAATCTCTAATTGTGCAGATAAACAAGGTGTGTGCCAAGTTCAGGAAAAAAAACTTTGGAACATCGTGACTTGATAGAGACGGTCTTCATGGGGGCATCAGCTATTGGTAAGCACCATTAGACCCTGGGAGAGAAACTTGCTGAAGATGCTAATGACTTATCTGATTCTGTGCGCAGTTTGGGAGCGCAGCCATTTGCTGATCCGATACCCGCAAGAGTACAGGACGTGGATTCAGATTCTTCACTGGAACTGTCATGACCCGAACCCACCCCCATGGGTTAAGGACATAACCGGCCAGTAACCACGAGATTACCTATGGCCTTAAACCAAATCAGATATATTCTAACAGAGTTAAGGGGGCCAAACGGAAGCAAATTTCAAACTTTTGTCCATAGAGCTGTGCTTACATGGCACATCATAACATTTCACAAACATACATTAATAACTCACATCAAGGAAAGTTAATACGTAAGCTTTACACAGCAGGATCATTCAAGTCAGGGTCAGCCAATCAAAACTACATACAACCGTAATCCAAAGTTCTCGCCAACATGACAAAATATAACAAAGTAGCAAAATGGTGAAAACAAGTCTCGTGCATGAGACGTATGGGCTGACTCTTCAAAACCTTGACTGTCTCTCACAAACTTCACTGAGGCTGGGTTTGGACCTCCCTTGGCTCACCTACAGACACATGAATGAACGTGAGCGAAAGCCTAGTGAATAATATCAAACAAAGAAGATACACAAACGATATTTAGAACAACATACATCAGACAGCCTTGGCCCCAATTCATATTTCTATCTAGTGTATATATATGCCAAGTGACTACAGTTCCAAACACATCAAACAGCCTCGGGCCCAATTCGTTTATATTCGACGGCCTTTGGCCCAATCGTTCCTGTCCGACGGCCTTTGGCCCAATCATTCGCGTCAAACGGCCTTTGGCCCATTCATTAATGTCATACGGCCTTTGGCCCATCCATTCATGTCATATGGCCTTTGGCCCAGTCATTTATGTCATACGGCCTTCGGCCCATTCATTCTTTCATTCATGTCAGACGGCCTTTGGCCCATTCATTCTATCATTCATGTCAGACGGCCTTTGGCCCATTCATTTATGTTATAGCAAACGTTTGTCCACAATTCAAATTAACAAACTTATAAGACTTATATAGAAGTAAGCAATTGGACAAATAACATACTTAAGATATCTTTATTAAGATATTACTCACAGTGATCTGCCGGTGGATTCACCCTTGAGCTCGACCCTACACATTACTTAACACATATAGGTCGCAAACGATTCAATCCATTCTTAATTCATACGTCCTTCTTAGGCTTCTTTCTTATCATTTTAACTCATTTATAATGTTCAATGCATGCCTATGAGTGGTTAGAAGTGAAAGAGAACGGAGAATGAAACACAGAACACTTTTACAAAATTTCTGAAACAGGGGTCCCCGCTCGAGCGTGGGTTCTGCCACTTGAGCGGACCCTTATGGTCTGCAAAAATGCTGGTTGCCTCATTTTTACGCTTGAGCGTGGATTCAGTCGCTCGAGCTGAAGGTCTCACTACATGGCTCCCCGCTCAAGCGTGAATATCCCCGCTCGAGCGGACACCCATGTCTGCAAAACTTCTGGGAGCTCGCATTTCCCGCTCGAGCAGCGCTTTCCCCGCTCGAGCGGAACATGCCAAATTCTGGAAAATCCAGAATTGTTCTTGAGGCTCAAACTTGATATTCAAAGGCTCCAAAGCTCGCATTAAGGTACCAAAAATAGAGAAACACGTTATATATCATGAGTATACAAACAATATGAGGCCAATTGCTCAAAATCAGGGTCCAATCTTCAAAATCAATCTACATTTCTTTTGTATAAGCAAGTGTAGACGTGCCCGAACACCACGAGCTCCGCGCACGAAATGTGGCGCGAAATCCCGTTTGGTTCATTAGGCTTACTACAGTTCGGACTCAATGTCACGGTTCTGAATATAATCTTGCAAAGTGCAATGCAAGACCTATAAATCACCAAAGAGTCGAAATCCGGCAAATCATTTTGGAAAA